>JBBBDQ010000824.1:152500-167379 GCA_037127315.1 Ascarosepion bandense | reverse complement strand
AAGAAGAAGAAGAAGAAGAAGGAGGAGGAGGAGGAGGAGGAGGAGGAGGCGAAAGACTAAAAGAGGAAGAAAATATGGCAAAAACATACCAAGAATTGGAATGTTTTCGTGTATATATTTATGTATATGAAGTAGTTTCCTGTAAATGGCGTCTACATGACGTAATGAACCACTATCAGTTATAAAATCCAGTGACGTTCGTTTTCATTGAAACTGCGATAAGACTGTGACTGAGTGAATCACTTCTCTCTTTCCGGTATTAAGTGTTTTACGATTAGGTTAATCTCAGCGGTATATCTGCGTCAGAGGTGATCAAAGTGACTCCTTTGTTTGCAATTGTAGTTGTTATAATAACGAATTAGTAAAACGGAATTTATTTATTTATTTGTTTGTTTCGAAGAATCAAGAACATGGATTTTCTGTTTGTAAAAAGCTACAGGATACCAATATATGAGACGAATTTTTATAAAAGTTGGACACGCCTATAGTCACATAAACAGTTTACACACACACAAAAAGATACCTAGACATTTTAGGCCCCTCCGATATATATATATTGGAATATAGCAGGTGGTATACCCACCTAATTTAAAACCGGAATTTCAATGTGGCGTACGAACTGGACAGTGCTGCGTATTGTACTGCTAAGTGCCACAATTCGACTTTATTAAGTAGTATGTCACGTGCCGTAGTTGTGGATTGAACAATTTGCTTCTTGTGGCTTCTGGTTTTTACCGATTTTTGCGGTCGCCGATTAAAAAAAAATGAACAGAGAGTATGCGTGAAGTTTTAATTTTTAATTTAATTTAAGGCGGAACTGGGGGTAACTTTCTGCTGAGGCTTCAGGAAGCTTTTAACGGTTTTAAGATTTAGATGAAAACAAGTTCAAGCTTGATATTCGTGTTTTAAACGTGGGGAAATGTCACTTAAAGACAAACTGTGATTTGGCTTATTTTAAACAAACCGAAATAGCGAAAATCTTGAAAAGATGCCTCCGAAATCAATGACGATAATCGTTGGCGGCATCAGAGGTGACTGGCTTATCTTACAATCAATACCAGCAAATGTTAACATGCATTTAAAAATAAAAAAAATCGTGTTTCGTTAATAATAATAATAATAATAATAATAATAATAATAATAATTTGACATTTAGTAAATGAATGCCAAAACGAAAAATCTTCTCACTTGCCACCGCATGCGTCATCCTGATGTATATGGTCTGTATGTGTCCAGATCTAAAGTAGGCAGAGTATTAGTTCAACTAGAACTGTCTTACAAAACTAAAACATTCGGTGTTCAAAGATACCTGGAAACTACAGATGATTTGTATTAAAGAACGCGAAGAAATAAGAAACTGTATTCAATAATAAAGCCAACAAATCCAAGATTAAATTTCAAGTGAGTGATGAAGCGCAAGTAAACCATAAATCAATTACTGTAGCAGCAAAGAGCCTAAAAAAGTAAGTAAAGGCAAATACAATGAATCAAATACAAAAACGATAGTAAAATAAGCCTCTTTATTGTCAATGAGATAACTTTCTTTAATTTTTGTATTTTTCTTTTCTTTTTCTTTCCTCTTTTCTAAAATCCTACCATTTTGTTCGTGTCCAGCCTGAACTGGCGTAAGATTTCATTTATGCTTGTATTCTTTAAGTTAGCTGTTTTCATGTATTTTTTTAATTTATTAATTAATTAATTTATTTATTTTCCTAAAGTCTGCTTCCATATCTATTATCAAAAATAAAACGTTTACCGACACATTTTTTTTTTATTTCTCTTGCATTCGGACTAAATTCCGTACTTTCTTTCTCTCGATACGTATCTAGTATCCCCCTACCCGGATGAAAACCCCACTCTCCCAGCCAGTGGTTCATAATAGGGTAGCTGGTACTAATTTGAATTCACTTGCCCTGTCCGATTTGGTTTCTTCCAAAAAGTTGAATCTCTGTCAAAATTGTCAGTATTTTTACCTTAACGGCCGTCCCAAATGTGGGCTGTGAGATTATTTTCTTTATTTTTTTTCCTTATTTCATTTTATTTATTTATTTTTGTTTCTTTTTCTCTCCTCTTTTCTAAAATCCTACCATTTTGTTCGTGTCCAGTCTGAACTGGCGTAATTTTCATTTATGCTTGTATATTTTAAATGTAAGTCATTTTCATGTATTTTTAATTCATTTATTAATTAATGTTGTTTTCCTTAAATCTGCTATCATGTCTCTGTCATCCATTACTGAATGTTTGCTGTGATTTTTATTTAACTTTTAGAAATTTCTCTTGCATTCGGACTTAAGTTAAAATTTAATAAATCTTTTATTTTTTTTTCTAAATTGGAGTAGATAGACGCTACTATCGCCCGATTCACCCCCCCCACTTCTGTTGAACAGGAATAAAAGCTCATCCTTTGTTCCCTGTTCATGAAGTGGTTCCCGGCTCTCTTCCTCTCGTCAGACATCAGTATTGGTGCTTCCGCGATTTTCCTGCGAAGTTCGTGGTCGGTGGCAACGTCTCTTCATCGTGAACGTACCGAGTTCGCAGTTTCCTGGTTGCTGCTTTCGACTGGTAGTTAGGAACCCTAACTATTGCGTAGCGTCGAGAGTGGCTGCTCTGATCAATAGTTGCATAATATCGGGGTTCTTGCAATGCCATGCCGCGCATTGGTAGGTGTCCCTGCAAGCACTTCCGGTAGGTAACCCCGAGGCCACACTTTGCTGTAGTCCGCGCCAGCTTCCCTCCAGAGAATATCGCAGTTAATAACCATCTGCAGACTCTACTTGAGGTCCCTCCTCACCAACAACAAGAACAACCAATCTCAATATACAAAACTAAACCAGGCAAAGTAAAATCACCTAAACCTAAACATTTCCTTCACGAACAACCGTGGTATTCGCACCAACTTTTGTATCGTGGACTCTTTCCTCCACTAAAAGTCTCTTGACATTCTAGCGCTCTGTGAGACTAATCTTAACCCCTCAATTCCCACCTCTGACATCTCGATTCCTGGCTACCTTCCCCTCTTAAGGAAGGACTCCACTGCCATATACATGGTCAGGAGGTTTACGTCAGTGAACACCTCCCTCTAGCTAGGCTGACATCTCTCGAATCCCCTGACTACCCATGCATGTGTCTCCGGCTGTCACTTCTCAAATTGATTAGCTACCTTTTCTTTCTGTAACGTTCCCCTTCCTCTTCAGATTGCTCCCTGCTAGACAATATTCCTGACAATATAGATAATTTTATTTGCCTTCCTCCCATGCATTCGCTAACATATTTGTTTTCGGAAATCTAAACGCCCACCGAGCCAAGTGGCTAGAAATTCTTTCACTGATTCTTCTGGCATTCATGCCATGAACTTTGCTATTTCTCAATCTCTTATGCAAGTGGTGGGTTTCCCCACGCGCTTCCCCAGTATCCCTTCAGGACGCCATTGCCCACAGGAACCACTTCTGGTTATTTTGGAGCCACGCATCTGACCATAATAGGCGCCTGTTTGTCTCTGCTCGTAATGAGTGTAAGAGGATCTTGAATGACGCTAAGCTGTTTTTTGCTGAGAGAATAAGGCAGCGTATAGCTGCCTGCAAGTTCTGCTCCGAAGACTATTAGCGGCTCTGCAAACGTGTGCTGAACAACAGCAACTCCTCCATCTTTCTCTTAATCAATAACTTTGAGGTCCTCGCAGCATCTGTAGACAAGGCTGAGTGCTTTGCTCGCAGATTCTCATCCGACTCCATATTTGACTCGTCTAGAGTATCCACACCTCACTTACCTCTTAGAACTGAAGCTCAACTGAGAGATGTTTGCATAACTCCCTCTCTGGTATTTAAGGTAATTTTAAAACATGACCCTAATAAAGCGAGCGGAGGCGACAGAATCCAGGTTATGGTCTTGAAGAAATGTGCCCTTGAACTCTCCTTTGTCCTCTATAAACTCTATAATTACTGCCTCTCTGCTTCCTGTTTTTCTGCCTGCTGGAAGTCTTTATCTGTGGTTCCTGCATTTTAAAACTCAGGAGAACCCTTGGACCCATCCAATTATCGCCCTATTAGCCTCCTACCAATCTTCGGAAAAGTGTTCGAGGCTATTATCAATACTAAAATAGTTCAACATCCCACTGCCCATAAACTATTCTTAGACAGACAGTATGTCTTCCGCTTTGCCAGATCTACTGCCGATATGCTAACGATCACCACCAAATACATATATCAGGCCCTCGATAAGTTCGGCTAAGTTCGAGCTGTTGCACTGGATATCTCCAAAGCGATTCAGGCACGCTGGCTTTCTGCGCAGGCTACAGGGTTATGGTATCACTGGAGGTTTGCTTGGTTTGATCCAATCTCTCCTATGAAAAAAGGCGTCTTGAATGGGAATGCTCCTACATCCTACCACACGAACGCTGGTGTCCACCAGGGCTCTATCCTAGACCCGATGCTCTTTCTAATTTTATAAATGATCTACCTGATGTGATTAAATCCCAAGTAGACATTTACGCTGAAGAGACCACCATTTACTCCCGTCTCAGTAAGAATTCTGGCGAGGCGGACAAACATAACTTCACTGCTGATCTTGAGGCGGACATCCTCTCTTTGGTAGACTGGGGTAAGAAATGGCTTGTAAATTTTAATGCTTCTAAAACGAAGCTGCTATTTTTCAACTACCACAGGTAGTCCCTCTTACCCCCATAATCATGGACCAAGCAAGTCTCCCTGAAAGCAATACACTGCGCCTCCTCGGCCTCACCCTCTCTTCCAACCTCAAGTGGAACCATTACATTGAATCAATTGCTAAATCCACTGCGAGAAAGGTTGGGTCACTGTGTCGAGCTAGGAAGTTTTTTTCTGCGTGAGTCCATTTTACACATATACAAATCAACCATCCGACTGTGCATAGAATTTTGTTGTCATATCTTGCCCTGCTTTTTATCTCAAGGTTTCGATAGACTCTAAACGGGAATCTGTAAGGTGATCGGTCCCGATTTGGCAACTCGGCTCCATCCACTTTCTCACCGACGGGATATGGCTTCCCTCTGTCTCTTCTACAAATATTTTCATGGCTTCTGCTCCGACGAGCTTAGCTCACTGATGCCCCCTTCCATAAGAATTTACTCTGGCAACCAGATTGGCAACAAGATCCAGCCCTTTTACAGTTAAAACAACCAAATGCAGCCGCCACTTTTACTCCACAGCTTCTTTTTTCGCACTTCCGGCCTGTGGGACTCCCTTCAGTTTACTTGCTTCCATGGTGGCTAAAATCTTCAAGAATTTAAATGCAATGTCAATTCCCATCACTTATCCACTTGACTCCAGTCCTTCTCTCGTCCTTTCCCCATTACCCCGTGTATCTTGTTCTTTTCATTTCTTACTCTGCCCTCACAACTGTCTTCATACAGGGATTCCCGTCTTTTTCTTGCCCTTTCTCTGACACCCCCTGTAACCGGTTCGTCTTTCTCTTCGCTCTCCTCCTGCTTAAACTTTCACTCTTCTCTTACGTAGCCCCCTGCGCACCAGTGACGGTACCTAATTGCTTGGGGTGAAACTATTAAAAAAAACTCTGTTCATACCAAACAAGCAGACGTAAACAAACTTCGTACCCATCAGTAGTTACGTAGTGCAGGGTTAAAAACCGAAACCAATGGTTTTATTATTAATGCACGGGACCAATACTTGCTAAGTATGAATTACCAAACACACATACTGAAAAATTATTTTAACCCAAAATACAGATTCTGTGATAAATATCAAGAAACAATTGACTATCTTATATCAGGTTGCACAGTATTAGCACTCACTGAATGTAAATCTCGGCATGGCAGAGTGGGCCAAAATCTGCACTGGAAAATATGCAACTTTTAGGGAAAGAGAACTGCAGGAAACTGGTACTAGCACCACCCAGGCCCGGTTACAGACATAGGACATGGAACAAATTTATGGGACTTTACGATAGACAATGACAAAACAATTAAGGCTAATCAGCCAGACATCTTGATCAAAAACCACAAAAACATAATGTACTTTCTGATTGACATGTCAGTCACAACATATTGTAATATATATTTGAAGATATTAAAAATAACTATCAAAAAACAAGGATCTTGAAGTAGAAATAAAAAAAATGTGGTACATGATTGAAAAAGATTCTGATAGACTCACTGAAGGAATTTCTGATAGCACATGCATTAGAGAAATAAAAAAAAAATACTCACAAGTACAGCTCACACATTACAAAGAGTTTTATCTATTCAAAATATGTTTGATCGTAGTTTCCTTTTGTTTTTGCAAAAATGATGAATGGAAAATATCATAAAGCAATTTCTTACCTTAGATCTCTGGTTGGAACCCGGAATGAAAAGTATATACAGCTGAAGCCAAAGGAAATAATAATAATAATAATAATAATAATAATGATGATGATGATGATGATGATGATGATGGTAGTAGTAGTAGTAGTAGTAGAGCTCACACATGAATTTTGTCCATGTAACACTAGTGAAGTTATGGGAGTTAGAAAAACAAATCATGAAACGTTGCCATAACAACACACCACTACCTGCTTTAGGTCTTCCCGAAGACCTGGTAGGTACTGTGACTATAATAGAAATCGAAATAATAATAATAATAATAATAATAATAATAATAATAATAATAATCAGAAATGGTTGTCATGGCTTCTGAACTTAATTGATTAGAGGTGTTAAAATGTGCACGTTTTGTCATGGGAAAATCAGATTAGCTACAGTCATTATCCCGTTTAGTTCCACAGTTACCTGAAGTTGACCATTTAAAAATGTCTCCTAGAATCTGTGAATCTCTACCCATGATGGGAAGAAGTTGGGTGTATAATAGCCGTGTGACGGGAGTATTTCTGAGTTTGAAAGATGAGTTAGTTAAGGAAACTTGCGAGTCATATCAAGATACTTAGCAACACCTTCAACTGGAGAACGTCTGAGTGATCTAAAGGTATTTATAACTAAACCTAAACCTACAAGGTGATGCACTACTTATAGGAAATAACACTACATCGAGCACATTTGGCTGCGATGCATGTGTTTGGCATGTTTCTATCAGATTAGATATTATGATTGGTCTATTGGGCTATGTATATTTTTATCCGAGTGCCATGCTATAATAGCTCTCACTATTACTACTATTAAAATCGGCATAATTTGCAGAAGTTTTCCATCAAAATGTTAGTTATTATTAAGTGGAAAGATCAAAGTATTTTTTAATTATTAAAAAAAAAAATTCAATCCTTTCTAACATCTTCAAGATTTTTGTAAAATATTTTTTTTTTGTTTTTCATCATCGGGTAACCAAGTTGTTACCAGTTTACAATGGATAATGTAATATTATATAACTAAGTGTTTTTTCTGGTGAAAATTCTTGCAAAAATCATATAATAATCGGATTTTTAGGAAACTTTCAGGACTTATATACAAATGAATTAAATTATTTTTGAAATTATTATTTTGAGAAAAATCTTTGTAAAAATCTTTGTTTTTAACATCATTTACCCTCTTCCACGCAAATTCTTTTTTAGTTAAACGCAGGACTCCTTGGGGAATGTAAATCATCTATTTTTTTTTTCAAAGTATTAGCCTTTTTTCCGAAAATCTGCTCCGAATAGTAAAAAAAAAAACACAATAAACTATTTTTTAATTAGATAAGTTTTTAATTGCTTTAATATATATATATATATATATATATATATATATATATATATATATATATATATAATGTATATTAAGGACATTATAATTTAAAGGGAAAAATGTTTTTCGATGAAAAATTAACTTTTACAAGATTTTTTTTCATTTTTTCTTTTTTAATTATAATAATTTGCAAAATTTCTACAAAGCCTTGTTTTGATTAGGTTATTAAGTTATTAAATGAAGACTATATTTACTAATCGATAATTGAAAGATTTAATACAAATCATCGAGTCAATAGATTTTTAAAATATTTAAAAAATTTTGTGTATAGCAATTTTTTAAAGTATGGTATATTAAGAGGTCACGTTTCTACTATTACAGGAAAAATTTGGACAATTATGTAAATTCTAGTCAACCATACTTGACATCTGGCTGTCATCCATCATTCGCACTTTTCTCAGTTGGCACCTCGGTGGTCAAGAAATCTTTTTATTTTAAATTTTATGCTATAAACAAGTAATAATTGTGTAAATTAGATTCATTTAACATTAAATTTGCTAATTTTCCAAAAATAATGTGACACACATGTATATTTTAGTTTTGCAATATTTTAAAACAGCGAAAAAACTTTTGTTTACAAATGTGTCGATCGCTCAAAAATGGCCGAAAAATTAAAAAAATTTAAAAAATTGAAAACTTTTAGATTCTAATCAATATGGTTTCTGTTTGAAATACACCAGAGTATTTTGCTTACTGGAAATAATAAATTTAATCATTTAGCTTTCAATTAAAGCTAAAATAAAATTTTCAAGAAAACTTTTTTATTTATCAAAATTAATTTTAAAAGTTAGGTATCGAAAATGAATAGAGGTAGCTAAATTCTAGAGCTTTTAAATATTCAAATTAGGAACATCTGCCGATTATTCTAATCTTCTAAAATTGGCTGATCTCCCTAATTTGAATGAATATATATGCGTGTGTGTGTGTGTGTGTGTGTGTGTGTGTGTGTGTGTGTGTGTGTGTGTGTATTTAATTACGTACAGACACACATACATATAAAAATCTATATTCAGTTATCTCTCCCAGATACACATGAAGTGATTTTTTCTGTATATGCGCGCACATCCATATTTAAGTTTGTTTTTTTTTTTACGTGAAAGTGTACATGAACATTCATCATTGTAGACACATTAATTCGTGAATACAATGGCGTACATGTTTATATTCGAATGTGTACTGAAAAGTTTCCAAAAAGTTGAGAGTTGACAGCTACAAACCTTGCCCTTCATAACGATTTGAAAATGTTTATTAAAATCTGTAATATCCAATGTACAACCAATCAACAATTTCAGCAAAAAATACATTTAATTCTTTACTACCATTTTCCTTTTATTTATTTTTATCTATTTCTATTTTTTAGTGGGATCGTAGGCTGAATTCTTCATGCCTAATTAATGACAATAACTTATTTTAGAAATTGACGAATTTCAAACAGAATTTTAGCAAACTGTTTTTGAAGGTAACTAAATATTGATGATCTTGTTTCGTATATCTCATAAAGAAAAAAAGAAAAAAACGAAAAAAACCCATCGCTGATTATTTTAAAGAACTATTTTTATTTTTAATCAGTATCACGACATTAAAAGCATTAAAGCCACTAAGGCACAAGATTTTACAGCGTGTGGAAGAATTAGGACTAGAAACATTAATGAATAAAAAGAGAAAAAATAATAATCAGGGCAGTCGACAGTGACTGACCCTACATTTAATTTTTTGCAGATTAAAGTTGGCTGGAAAGCATGTAATCAAAAGGGATTTCCACAATCGGGAAGTGCGAGAAAAGAACAATTAACATAGAACTTACGGCTATATCTAGCCAGCTCCACTGTAAATTAACGAGATTTCAGCTCAGGTCTGGTATTGCTCTTAAATTCAAAAGCTCTAGGTACCTTAGCGAAGAGCCCATCCGAACAATTACCATGAAAGCATTTATAAAGACACAGAGAGGCAAACTTACGGCGATGGGAAAGTGATTGAAGCCGATTTGCCAGATAGAGAATAATAATATTGCTGATTCTTCTCAGGATTTTATCAAAGAGCTCAAGGCAAAGGCACCGTACAATATGTGGCAGCAATATTCTAAGCACGGACGAATGGTAGACTTATATATATGGTAGATAGATTCTGTAGAGAAAAATCGTCGCGCACTACACTTTGCGGCTAACCTAGCAATAGATTCAATATCGTCTTTCCAAGTCATCTCATCCATGAATATTAGCCAAAGAAGGCGCAACACGTCACTTTATGTGAATCGTGTCATGATATGTAGAAATAATTAAATACGTTAAACTTTTTATTCACACCAATCATTACATCATACGGTGTTTTCCATTCAAAGGCATCATCAATCGATTTAAAAAAAAAAAAAAGGAATACCTCGTTTCAGTGGCGTAGCTAAGCGGGGTGAGGGGACGGCACATCTTGGGTGCAGCACTTTTAGTCAGTTGTATAATTGTCAGTTTTACGTTATTAGGCCTGCGCGTACTTTTGATAATTAGGCCTAGGGCAACGCGATCTTTACTAAGTAGTTCTGTCAAATGTTCTCGTTACGTTCAATCAGCCAGCAAGAAGTCAAAAAATGTTGTCGCTGGAATCAGATGAAAAAACTTAATCTTTGCCAAAAAAAATTTACAAAACTTTAACTTTTACTCACGGATAAACTTAAATTTTTTTTGTATGAATTTACAATCGGGGGCTCACAAATAGAGAGCCAGCGGGCAAGTTGTAGCATGCCTTTTTGCATTCAGGATTCATGTGCGCAAATCGAACGCCGCGAAATTTTGAATAATGTATCCCCTATAAAACTTGAGGGCATCCTAGGGCAACAAAAACACTAGTTACTCCACTGCATCGTTTTTTGCATTGCTATTGAAATACTTGCCAGTATTTAAACATATTTTGCCCTGTAATTTCTCTCGTTTAAGCGACATGAAAGTTTTAGCAGAGGCCACCACGCTATTCCCTGCTCATCGGATAGTGGGGCTGCCTATCGATCTCCATCTGATGATGTCAGAACCTTTACACATAATAGTCTTGTGTATTTAATATTGTCTGTGCGTGAGCATTTATTCTTTTGATTAAGAAATTATATTGAACTGTTTTGTTCATTATTTTCTATTCTCATTTAAAATCATTTGCATTGTTACAAAAAGGGATTTTACCCAATATTTATGCATTTTGTATTAATTTTCTCTTTTCTATTAGTAAAAACTGTATCGATTGAGTTAATACATTATATTGTTGAATATCAAGTCTTTTCATAATTTATTTTAAATATTTGATTTCTTTAATTTGAATCAGAACAATAATTTTTGTTTAATATTAAGTGTTATATCCAATATTTCGATGGTTTTCTAGCAGTGAGAATTTATATTGAAAGATTATTCTTTTTATAACATTAAGTTACCTCACTTAACTCTCAGCGCCTCTCACCATATTAGTCTTTCGATAGGAAGAGTCAGAACCATACTGATAGCAATTTAACATTACTAATTCCTGTTAATTGATAAATATCAGTTCACAATGATTATTTAAAATACGAGTATATCCAAATACGTCAAAATATTTGACAGGGTAATTAGCTGTTTCCTCATAGGTTATCTCCCTGAGCGTGACAGGACGATATATATATATATATATATATATATATATATATATATATATATATTAGTAATATAGCTCGGAGTTGCTCGGAGTGTTTTTAGTGATTATGTTGAAAAGGTAAGGTCAATTGCTTATTCAAAAAGCTCCAGTATGAAGTTACCGTGACGCGTAATTTTCAAAAAATGTGAAGTAAGTATTGGGTTTTGTTGTATTTGTAAAACGGGATTCATGCTTGGTCAATTTCGATAATAAACGGGAATAATGTACAAGGTTCATTCAATAAATAAGAAGAATTTTTCGGTATAAAGACTTCTAATACAAATAGAAGCTTACTTTTTTTTAATTTTCAGCGTAGTCTCCCAGCAGTGTCACACATTTTTCCCATCTATGCACAAGCTTCCGTATTCCCTCAGAGTAAAAATTTTTAGACTGTTGTCTCAGCTAATCGCTCACAGCACTTTTGACTTCATCGTCACTTTCAAACTTCGTGCCTCTCGTGAACGTTTTTAAGGGACCAAACAGGTGAAATCTGAATGACAAGGTCTGGGCTGTAAGGGGGATGAAGGAACAGTTCCCAGCCTAACTCGTTGATGGTCTGCACTGTTTGGGCTGCTGCGTGAAGCCTTGCAGCTGACCTTTGAGTAGGCAAGGTCATCATAGAAAATTTTGTGTGCTGTCCCAACAGAATAGCTCAAAGTCCTTGCAATGTCATCCACTGTCACTCTTTTGTCAGACTAAATGAGGTCATTGACTGATTCGATCACCTCAGAAAACCTCACTTCTCTAGGCCTCCTAGGCCTGTCTTCATCCTCAATACTGCTCCATCCTTCTTTAAACAATTTAGCCTACTGGTAGGAATTTTCTTGGCTAAAACATGTGGGACCATACACAGTTGACATTCTCCTATGAATTTCAACTGGTTTGTACCCTTCAGCAATCAAAAACTTGATAACTGACCTCGGTTCAATCCTTGAGCATGCTTCTTGGTCGGCCATCTTTGTTAATCTCAAAAACTCTCAAAGTTTTTTTTTTCAATCTGCAAAAGAAAAAAAAAATTAAATCCTTTTGAAAAAGAAGTAAAGGAAGAAAACTAAAAAAAGTACGCTTCTATTGGTATTAGTAGTCCTTATACCAAAAAATTCACCTTATTTATTGAATGACCCTCGTATGTACAATTGGAAGAACAGGAGCGGGCGTTACGGGAGCCTGTAATGTGATGCGATGACGTTGTGACACAGAAGTGGCTGCATTGTCCCTGCAACTTTGGAGGGTTTGGTACCTTGTAGAAAACGTGAAATCGTAAAGTAGAGAGTACAAAATTTGAAATATACCGTTTATTTTCATGGACAGCCCCAGCATACGAATCGACCAGCTTTTGCTAAAAGCACATCCAACAACAGTTATCGCTTAAATCAACAAACCATAAATGCTTCTACCATTAGATCTACACACGCAGCTGAAAATGAAGCGTTCATTTAGACGTCGACTTCTTTATTATCGTCATCTCCTTCGTCTTTGTCGACTTCTTCATCTTCGTTGTCATCTTCGTCATCTTCGTTTTCATCATCATCATCATCATGTTCTTCTTCTTCATCATCTTCATCTCCATCGTATTCTTCGTCTTCGTTGTCTTCGTCATCGTCTTCTTCGACTTCGTCATCGTCTTCACCGACTTCGTCTTCGTCTCCTTCTTCGTCGTCTTCTTCGTCATCGTCTTCGTTGACTTCTTCGTCTTTGTCAACTTCTTCGCCTTTGTTGTCTTCTTCGTTATCTTCGTCTTTGTCATCTCCTTCGTTTGTTTTTTCTTATTATTATTCGTTTTCATCGTATTCTTCGTCTTCGTCGTCTTCGTCATCGTCTTTGTCGACTTCGTCATCGTCTTCGTCGACTTCTCCGTTTTCGTTGACATATTCGTCTTCGTCATCGTCTTCATCATCGTCTTCGTCTCCTTCTTCGTCTTCTTCTTCGACTTCTCCGTCTTCGTTGACTTCTTCGTCTTCGTGAAATTCTTCGTCTTTGTCGTCTTCTTCTTCTTCTTTTTCTTCTTCTTCTTCTTCTTCGTCATCGTTTTCGTCGAATTCGTCATCGTCTTCGCCGACTTCTTTTTTGTCGACATCTTCGTCTTCGTCTTCCTTCTTCGTCTTCCTTCTTCGTCTTCGTCGACTTTTTCGTCATCGTCTTCGTCGACTTCTTCGTATTCGTTGTCTTCTTCGTCATCTTCGTCTTCGTCATCTTCGTCGTCTTCTTCTTCTTCTTCTTCTTCTTCTTCTTCTTCTTCTTCTTCTTCTTCTTCTTCTTCTTCTTCTTCTTCTTCTCTTCCTTCTTGAAATCAACCTGCCTACCCCTATGCACAATTTCTCTTGTTGCTAACATTGAATTAACGTTTCTGCTCAAACGACGATCGCATTCATCTTCAGCCTACGCAGCTTTTGTTGTTTACATGAACGTAAATTTGAACGCAACCTTTCGGCTCAGCCGCCAATCACATTTATAGAGTGTATACGAATAGTTTAATTTTAGATTTTAGGTTATTGGAGGTCCTTTGACAATTTTGTTGACTTCTTTGGCGGATTCTTTTGAGTTCTCAGCCCAGATTTTATAATCTCTGGCCATTTTTCGATTTTTAAAGACATTTTCGAGTATTTTATTATACTTTTCCCATTCAAAATTTTGCCGACCTTTTATAGCTCTCTTTTCCTTCTTACGTCACTTCAGCCTGTAAGGATTTTCCCCTATTTTCTTCGTTTTACCGTGGTTTTACCCCATTTTATGTTCATTTTTTAGATTTTTTGCTGATTTTGTTAGGTTCTAAAGATTCGTATACAACCTGGTTTTTCTTCATTCTCTGCAGTTCCTGTAGCGTCTCTGTGCAGACAAAGATCATGTTGAACTTCATTCTCTGAAGTTTAGAAATTATTCTTATTCTTAGACAGAAATGTTTGGGTTAAATAAGCCTAACCTGCATGAGGTAGGATATTTTTACCAGTACAGTAAATTTCTAGCCGTCATCAAGGAAAAATGTATCAGCAAAAACTTACAGAGTATTTGTGTGACACGATAACTAGGCGTATATTAAGGTGCTTTGTAAAATATGTATTTTTATAGAAAATGGTTAAGAATAGAAAATAAATTAAAACCATGTTTCGTTTAACAAAAGTGAAAAAGAAGAGAAAAAATAAATAAATAAATAAACGCTTTTTCTTTTATGAGGAAAATTGTGGAAGAGAAAAGGGTATCAGATTACTGTTTTAAATCCTACCACTCTTCCGGTAAATATTTGACTCAGTGATTTAATGTGATAAGAGATAAAGTTCAGGAAATAAGTTTTTGAATGACCAGGTCAAAGGCTGTTTTTACTGTATCTTGACCACACATTAAGAATTTTCCGGCGGAAGCTTTATTAAGATAAAAAGATAAAAACACCCTGGAAAAAATACTAAGGCTAAGTGCAGACTGGGTGTCTGCAGAATGTTTACACATCAAAAGAAGGAAAATTTAACTACTCTGAAATTTCGGACTTACAGTCGCCAATGCTTATCACCCGGTGGTCTAAAGCATTTCCGGATTCGTT
>JBBBDQ010000824.1:0-147500 GCA_037127315.1 Ascarosepion bandense | reverse complement strand
CTTGAAAACAAACTTCTAGCATAAAAGTCGTATACAACAGATTCTTGTTTTTATGACGTGTGAATTGATTTTGTAGACAGGTTAAGTACGGTGGAGCAAACTTAACATACATTTACGAATTCTAAGTGAACGCTTTGTTTTATTAGTTTCAAGAGAGGAACACCCTTAAAACGTCACTTTTTTAATATTAATGTCATGTATGAACTGCCATAATTACAAAATATCGGAATGTTTATGAACTGAAAAAAAAATTATTTTAAAATTCTTGACGCAAAATGAATTATTAAGCTTTTTAATTTGGATTAGGAAATAACAATATCACCTAACCGGATAAAAGTAATGCAGAACTTAAAAAAAGATTTATTCATTTATTATAAATGATTTAAATTAAATTCTAAAAAATGAATGCAATTCTTGTAAAACATCCTTATTCATCTAAAAATGCTCCTTTCTTACCACAATAATAGCCTTAATAACTCTTAAAGTAATTAAAAGCTTTTCTAATTCAATATTGCCATAGTTTTATTGCATTTTTTTAAATTTTACGATTCGGAGAAGATTTTCAGGAAATGTGTAATAGTTTTCAAAAATAAAATGATGATTTACATTGTCCAAGGATTCCTGCTGTTAGCTAATAAAAATAATTTTCTGAAGAAAATTTAATTTTTCGAAATTTCATTAAATTAAGTAAGTGAGGGGTAGCATATGTATAAAAAAATTACCAAGCTTTTCTAAAAAGCATAATTTCAAAAATAATTTATCTACGAATAAGTTCTGAAAGTTTCAATAAAATCCAATAATTATTTGATTTTTACAGCAATTTCCAAATCAATGTTTTTTGCACAGGAAAAAAAGCGCAAAAACACTAATATTACGTCAATCGCTGAAGAAAAAAAACAAAACATTTTTAACCAAAATTTCGAACGTGCTAGAAAGGATTAAAATGTAATAAAATAATAAATAAACACTGGTCTTTTTTCTTAATAAAAGCATAAACAGTTTGACGATAAAACTTTGTTTGTATTAAGTTTTAGGCCGTTTTTAATTATGCTATGTTGTTTTATTCATAAAAGAAATTAAAATCTTTTCTAATTAATAATGACTTAGTTTTATTGCATTTTTTATTTTACCATTTAGAGCATATTTTTTGAAAGTGGGGTCCTGTTTTACAAAAAAAAAAAATGATAATTTAAATTCTCCAAGGACTACTGCTTTTGACTAATAAAAATTAAATGGCACAAAAAATAATTTCTGGAAATATTTTAAAACTAAATGTGTGGAGTAACAGATGTAAAAATATTTTTACCAAGATTTTCTTAAAAAGATATTTGTAAAATAATTTAATTCATTGAAGATTTTCTAAATCAATGTGTTTTCACCGCAAAAAAAAAAAAAAGACGCTAAAATTTCTTATGCTAATCCTGCCCCTCGTCCCGCTCCCAAATTTCAAACTTTCTAAAAATGACTAATAATATAATTTAATAATAAATAAAAACTTTGGTCTTTTTTTCTGCATAATAACATATTTCATTAAGTTTGTGACATTTTTTAATCATAGTATACTAATTCTTTTGGTAGTACCTAACACATACACACACACGCGCACGAGCGTGCGTGTGCGCGTGTGTATCAGGATGAAGAAATTGGTCCGAATGTTTACAAAAACTCTAGAAAAGTACAAGAATAATCGTTGAATGATTAGAATACATTTTTAAATTAATATTTGAATAACAAACATTTAGTTTGAACATTGCCTTATTATGTTTATTTATCATGTAAGAAAAATTAGATTACCATCTGAAAAGTTACAGGGAATGTAACAAGATATCCCCATCGAGGTGCGGAATAAGATGAAACAAGGATTCTATCTTTAGCAATGTACTAAATTTCCGCTTTCATTTGCCCGCAGTTAAATTATCTTTAAATAACATTGGAAACAGTAAATTTTTTCGTCTAGTATTTTCTTCAAGATTATCACTACAACTACATCAACGGCTAAATTTGCAAACAAACACGAAACACTTTACAATTAAAATATGAAATGTTTCGAGCAGATGACATAACAAGACTTCTTTGTTGGGACGGGAAATCCGTTCCAGTCAAATAACGTCACATGACGTAAAAAGCAGATTTCACTGCCTGGAGGATCTGAATTTTGGCTTACTTATTAACTGGACTCGAGTGAATGAATACTTCTCCACTTCCACACCCTTTAAGCTCACTTGTATTCGCCATCTGATCTGGCTAACCAGTGTTAAGCTTTTCCAATTACATATATTTCTTAGTAAAGGATTGCGTCATAAAGAAAAGGCAGTCCATCCTTAAAGTGTTTCTATTGAGAAGTTTAAATGTTTCTCATAACGATAATTTTGAAATTTTGTGAATTTGACGATTGGGCTAGGTGTATGCTTGTGAGTGTATCGGCTTTTTAAATACTAATATTACCCAATACATAGACCAAGATCCACTCAATGTAGAGAATTAATTTGTAGTGTTGTACTAGCGTAAGAAAATGCAAAACAAAAAAGATGTTGATGGGGTTATGTAGGAAAGGTAACGGTTAAGCCTAGACTTGAAGACGTCAAAATTGTAGTGATTAAGTAAACATCTTACCTTATGCTTTAAAATACATATCTTCTTTGAAAGAACACCAATACGATCATTGTTTAAGTAAGTTGCCCCATTCAGACGGCGGTAATCATGCCGTCCCACAAATTCCATTTTTTAAATATCTGTGAGTTGCCAATTGGGACAGATAGGGAAGTGCTTACTCCGTCACTGTCTTCTAGACAGTTTTTAAGTTATCCTTCTCCTAGAGATCCCAGTTTACCCCAAGGAGGAGTTTATCAGTGCGAAGTGAATACAAACGTTATTTTTAGTGGATACCTGTATTTGAGAAGATGATCCGTTTTGTTTTTAACAGTGTTCATTTCGTCTACCGTCCTGCCCATTCGAGAAAATGTAATAAATAAAATGAGCTCTCCGGTAGAATTTGAACCACTGTTTGATCCGGCGTACTTTGACCACTAGACTACGGTGAGCCTCACAGTTAAGCAAGGTTTTATTTGCTTTAAACACATTCAATCATTCAGTTTAAATGTTTAAAAACGCAAACAAAGAAATTTCTAAAGAATTAATGGATTTTACTTTTTAATCAGACATATTTTTATTACTTCAAACGTGACTTTTAGTGGATTTGAGTAAACGATGCGTTTTTAAACATTGATTATTTTTTCTACCGACCTGCTAACTCGATCAAACTTAATAAAGAATATGTACACTCCTTGTTATATATATATATATATATATATATATATATATATATATATATAAGAAAAATTAAGACAGACACGTTTGTTGTGTTGCTTCGTTTTGGTATAATTAGAAGATAACACAAACTGGAATTAATGATGTTTATTTTTGGTATAAAACTTTAGGTTTTTACGTCAAGTTACAACCTTTAAATTTTGTGTGGATACAGGAGCAGACTAGCTAAATTCTCTTTACTGTGGGATGCTAGTAGTAAACGAGCCTATCCCTTCTGGACTCTAGTGGTCAACTGACTAGCGTCTTCCCCTTTTCAAATCTCCTACACAAAACTACTGTCCTTAATTCCTACTTCTTACTCCTACTCCTACCAAAAGAAACGGTTCCTTATTTTGCCGCCCAATTTTGAATTCTTGGCGTCAGTGTGTCTATCTTTCTGTATTTTTAGAGCACTCGGATGTATAGGCCTATTTCATGCGAACCATCGTCAGCTTTTTAGTTAACAAAGGATTATTTAACAAAGGATTTTACACGAAGCTGACGATGGTTCGCCTGAAATAGGCCTATACATTAGATTCACCATGAAATAACGTGTCTGTCTTAATTTTTCTTATATTTGCTCTATATGTATTTATATGCATATATGTTTAGAGCTCTCTTAGAGAGTTATCCTACCACTGTATGTACAGGATACTCCTTTGGATTCTTCTAGACCCACACTATATATATATATATATATATATATATATATATATAACAGACAATGAATGTCTATTATGTTTGATCATGAGCCGTTCTAACCATTGTATTTTGGCTTTAATTTCAGGTAAAAATAAAGACAAAAATTGTCCAACATTTGGATATTTTATATTATGCTGGTTCTAAGCTTTCGGCTCATATGAACCATCGTCAGCGAGGTTACAGGGACGTTAACATAAAGACATCCACCATCAAAGATGGAATTATCTTATGTTGACATAAAACACTGCTATGATCCGTTTGTCTCGATATGTAAACTCACAAGTATAATCGTCTGAAGAGAGCCAACTTTGGAGTCAAAACACGTGTAGCGACACAAATACTATTATGGACACTTAATATATTATTAATATATTATAAAAAAGCTAGTAATATTAATAACAATAACAACAATAAATCTACACTTTAAACAAAACTTTCACGGCTTCTCGAACCTTTTCTTCTATACCAATTGGTCACGTTGAAACAACCCCAATTTCTGTTTATATATATATATATATATATATATATATATATATTAGCCTAATCGTGGTACTGTTTTCCGATTAGCACAGGATGCGTTTCCTTTTACGTTTTCGTTAATTATACAAATTATTCCTTCAGTTTCCTGTTTGTTTGGTCATTAGCATTTTTTAAAATCTGTAAAATGGATAGTTTTTATTGGCACTGTCGGGGCCTGACGCGATAAGAAATATTGACTTCACGACTAATACTTCTTTTCTTGTAGTTATATACCAGACAGCCATTTATACGACAGTCATGATATATCTGACTCATCACCGGTTGGTATATCAATATATGAAGGGAAAAAAAATGATAGGCTCCAAAATTAGCACAGAAACTAAATTTTCTTGCACCTAGTATTTCAGCAATGTGATGGGGAACAATCATAGCCTGGTGATATCAAATTTACTGCTCAGACGTCTTTCAATTAGTGTTAAAGACATTGAGGCTCTGCAACCGTGCCTGAACGCAAGGTTATCAAGTCTTTGTTCGAAGCATAGCAGTTTTTTTGATACATCGTAATCAAACTTATAGATAAACTCTGCGAAATTCAAGTTTATTTTGTTCTGTACAAATATTCACGACTATGTCAGTCATTATCAAAAACTAGGTGCTGTCAGTGTGGTAAACAATATTTTGCTGTTTACATCCTGGATTTTTTTTCAGTACAGGGATTCGAATCAGTCCAGAGTGACGTTCTGTGTAACAATAAAAGAGAGCACGACTGAAAAAGCATGTATCAAATATTTCTGTGCATTCTTAATATTTTGCACGCATATTAAATATTTTATACAAATTTCTTCAGTATTGAAATATATCTTATTTAATATAGGTTGTTTCTTTTACATAATAACGGCTTCTAGAAGGTTTACGCTTTCCTTGCAGTGGTTGCTCTATAGTTCTTTGGTATTATTTACTTATGTCAATAGGTGATGGCATTTTGAAGAGTTTATAAAACATTTTTCTTGTTTAGATGAACACACACACACACACACACACACACACACACACACACACACACACACACATATATATATATATATATATATATAGAGAGAGAGAGAGAGAGAGAGAGAGAGAGAAACACAGAGTGTCGCTAGAGTCCGGACACAGGAAATCTCATTAACTATTTTTTCTACCTCCATCGATTAAACATAGTTTTGTCAAAAGAAGAAAGAATTGAACTTGACTTCTTTATCTTGGGTATGCTAAAAGAGAAGGTGTACTCAATTTAAAATCACAGATGCAACACACTTAATTATATGCATAAAGAGTGAATATACTGAAATTGATGGCAATGTGGAGTTATTGCATCGTGTTTACTCGAATCTTGCAAAGCGCATCAATCTTTGCATCACAAATAATGGAACTCGTATTGAAGATGTTATTTATTAATATTGCAATTAAATAAAATGTTGGTAAAAATTAAATTTCTTGAAAATATGCACCTAGACTTTAGAGACGCCTTGTATATGTATAGACTGGCGGTTGGTTTATCAGCAAAACAAAATTACAACAGAGCTCTTGAAATTTTTGTTTCTACCAGTTTAATCTACCAAAAAGTTCTATTTATCGCTAATCATCTGTCATAATTTATGAGGGTCACTCTGAAAGTAATGCCTCCTACTATTAGCTCACCATGTTAGAAAGGAATATTGGTAGTATATCAGTATAGATTGAAATTTCTCATTTTATTTTACCGTGTTACATGTTTGAAAATGGCTACTGACATAAAAATGTGTAAAAAACAAAAAAAAAAAAAGACATGTGCTATTAAACATTTTTTCTTGGAAAAATAGTTACACACATTGACATTCATCGACGTTCGTTGAACGTTTCCGGAGAATAAACAGTTGACGTGAACACAGTTATGCAGTCGATAACACATTTGAACAATAACGAGATCAATGTGTATGACAAGGCATGTTCTGGATGAACATGACAGCATACCAAAATGGGAAGTGCAGACAAGTAGTGTTTTGTAGCTGAAAGCTCGTTCTGTCCAACAGTGTTATTGTGTTTTTTATATGTTACCGATTTTCTTAAAAAATTACACAGTTGTACTATAAGCGTCTGCGAGTGTTCTTAGCTAGGTTTTGTGTCGAGGTACCCCCGATAAATATCGAAAATCGATAATCGAAAAAATCGGGTTATAGAAGCAGTGGACCGATTTTAATCAAATTTGATACTGGACATCATAGTGATAGTTTGTATTGTCATTGTGGTAATGTGTACGACTAATCAAACTAGCCTTTGAAAGGTATACGCGCCTACATTCTGCACAAGTGATAGTCTTTTTGGTATTTTTTCCTGGTTAGGAGGCATACGTTATAGTTTTACATATTCAATGCTGCTTTTCTCAACACACACACACACACACACACACACACACACACACACACACACACACACACACAGACACACACACACAGATAAATAGATATTAATTTATATTTGAATTTATTTTTTATGCATGCACATCCAGAAGATGTCAGTTAATTGAAGGTGATGTATATACATACTGCTTTTATAATATTCATTTCCTTTTGTGCATTTTTACAGAAAATGATACAAAAATGACATACATTATATGCCCTTTTAAATAATGCATACTTTTACTGGATGTTCGCATTGAACAATATCTTCTGAACTTGCGCATTCGAAAAATGATACCTGCAATGTCATAAAGATATACGGCACTTTTCAAATGATTCGATAAAGCCGAAGCAAGAAAATTGAGAAAATCCACCACAGGAATGAAGGTACATATTGAAAATTTTATGCAACAAGGAAATTATTGCTGTTAATGCAGCAAATGATGTTATGAAAATATGGTTTGAAAATAAGCATGACAGAATGAACAGTTCCGGCTCATGATAAGTGTGTTGGACAAAAAGCTCTACGATTTTTTAAATAGTAAGCGAGAACTTGTCGTTCAATAGCAATATGACATATATGGCTTGAACCAATTAAATATTTGACATCTTTGGATCTGATGATTGTGGATACATGAGAAGAAGGGTATTAATTACACGTCATAAGGACAACAATTAAACGTAGAATAAGGAATATCACTATGTGTGATTGTATGGAAAATATTTATATCTATTGTACTGAATGCACAAACTTATGAATAACCAGTATTAATTAGAAATATTAGATACAGTCATGCAACCATACGACAATTTGAGTGATGATCAGTATGCTAACGGCATGAAGCATACCGACAAACTTGTCTACTTTGAAGACAATAGCTAATCACCGAATCTCGGCCGCACTGAAAAATTATAATAAAAATTTCAAACTCATACTTTTTTCGCTTTTTGGCCTTATCTTTCTTTACCAGTTGGCTCCATTTCCCCATAACATGTACTATGAAGATATGTCATGGGGGAATTGATAGAAATGTCCGACAAGCTGGGTATATTTGATTCAATAATAAAACCAAAATCCTCTTAAAAGTATAAAAAACACGGTATCTTGCAGGCGTCCAAAGCCTGAACTTCTCAATCACTCAATTTCTCACGCAAGTAGTGGACTTCACCACGCGTTGCTCCAATAATTCTGAAGGAAATATTTCTTTTCTATATTTCTTCTTTACTTCGATCCCTGATTCATCCCATGTTATGCAGCTCTGCCCTCTTGACAACTCTGATCACGCGGTGGTGTATATAAACATCTCTTTCTACCCACTTCTTTCTAGGAATTTCCTACCAACAAAATACATTTCTATTATCAACGTGCGGATTGGGACTCATTCCAGAATTTTCTTTGTGACGTCTCTTGGTACAAAGTTTCTAATCTCCCTGTTTAAGACTGCGCCTCTAAGGTCTCCTGGGTGAAAGCCGGCATTGATGCTTTCATTTCAGTAAGTATATTCCAAGTTAAATCTCATTCATCTCCTTGGTTCTCACCTGCATGCTCGACAGCTATTGCTTACTTTTTCCGGCTGTACAGGAGTGACACATCTGATTACAATAGACGTTTCTTTGTTTCGGTTCGTAATGTATGCAAACGTGTCTAAAACCATACAAAGATATTGTTTGCTGATAGAATGAAGCTACGTATAGCATCTCGCAAGTTCGGCTCTACAAATTACTGGCGGTTATACGCTTGACTCGTCTGAAGTACCCACACTTTTTTCTCACCTAGAACAGTCTCAAATGAGTGATCTATGCATAACCCTGTATCTGGTTTCGGACAACATTTCTAAATTAGACTTCCTTAAGACAAGTGGAGGTGATGGAATCCCAGTTATCGCCCTAAAGAAATGTGCCCCTGAAATGGCTTCAGTCCTTCCCAAACTCTACAACTATTGTCTTTCTGCTTCCTGCTTCTTAGAGAACCTCATAGGCTGTTCCTGATTTTAAGAACTTTAGTGAACCCTCTGACCCCTCTAAGGATCGCCCTATTAGCCTCTTACCGCTTTTTGGCAAAGTATTTGAGGCTCTCATCAATGCTGAAGTAGTTAAGCATCACACCGTTCACGACCTACTCTCTGACAAACAATCTGGCATCAGCTTCGCCAAGTCTACTACTGATGTACTAACGGCCATCACTGAATGTGTATATTGGGAAATTGATAATAATGGCGAAGCTTGAGATGTTGCTCTAGATATCTCGAAAGCGTTTGACACAGCCTTCTGTGTAAGCTCCAAGCCTACGGTATTTCTGGACGATTGTTTGAATATATCGGATCTATAGTTGCATCAGCTATAGATCCGATATATTCGTTTCACTTCAGATCGGTTGAAAAAGTGCTAGGAAGTTTAGGTTGCTGTATCAGACCGGAAAGTTTTTCTCGTCAGAATCCATTTTTTATTGTTTTTGTTTTTGTTTTTGCGCATTTATACATCTCCCATTCATCCGTGCATTGAATACTGTTGCCATATCTAGTCGGGTGTTCCTGCAATTCATTTCAAGGTTCTCGACAAAATTCAAAGAAAGATCTGCAACCTAATCGGTCTTGACCTGGCATTTCGACTTCAGATACTTTCTCACCACCGTGACGTAGCTTCGCTCTGTCTTTTTTGTAAATATTTTCATGGCAACTGCTCTGGCGTCCTTTTTTATGGTGCACCGTCCACGTGAATTTAAGAGTGTTACTAGATTAGCATCTAGGTTCCACCTTTTTACCGTTTAAATAGTTAAATGTAACTCCCACTTCTACTCGAAAAGTTTATTTTCTCGCACTTCCAACCAATTGAACTCACTTCCATTTACTTGTTTATCTGATAGCTACAATCTCCAAAAATGTAAATGCAGCATCAATTGTCATCTTCTATCTTCTTGAATCCCATTCATCTTATATCCGGTCTTCAATACCCACTATAGCTAGCCTTTTTCACTGTAACCCCATGCACACTAGTGGTTGTTTCTCTTGCTTTGGGGTTAAGTGATATTTTTAAAAAATCTATTCAGTTAGGATTATAACGTTTAACTAATGCTTGCTGGTTTACTTTTCAGGTTTTTCTCTAATGTCAAAATAGCTATTTTTCGGAGCAATAAATAAAGAAAAGGGAAGTTAATATAGATAGAGAAATTTTGTATCATGCTTTCAAGGAAAAGTAGTCAGCAATTTCGCTTGGTTGATATTTCTGAAATTAGAATTTATTCCCCCTATCTCCCCAATTCTTCAAACAAAAGTTTTGTCTTGCAAAGAAGTCTGGTCAAAGCAGTCGTCAAGTAGCCAGAGTTACAGCTGTATAAACGTTCTGTCCAACTTTCTTGTTTATCTCTGAGGACGAAAGTCGAAGTGATTATACGGGCAACTCTTATGTGGATAGGCAGAAATTGTGTACTCGGGGTTTCTAATTATTATTATTTTTTTGTCTCTCAATCGTATATTCACCACGATGTTCCAAATTTAGATGACTGCCTCTTTGTTCAACCTTTCATGATGATACTTTGTTTTCTTGACTCGATTCACTTTTATCATTCCCAAGAAATTGAGTTTGCGCCATTTATATCATCCAAACATCCACCCTCGACCAATCCGAAATCTCAGCATGAAAAATACTCTTGTTGTTTTAACATTTCCCAAGTTCGCTTGTTCTGCGTAGGCTAAATTTAAAATGAATTCTGGAAATTCGCTAATGCATCATTCAGAACAAAGTAATCTCTATGTCCCCCACGTAAAAAAATAAAAAAAAAATAGATGTTTAACATCGAGTTAAGACACGATTAACTTTTTTCAAGAAAAGCTTTCAGACCACTCTGGAGAAAATATAGATAATAAATATAGATATTCATAATCACTCTGCCGTCAGAAATTGTTTTTCCTGTCTAGCTTGCTTGATTACTTCCGACAAAAGTACTTCCTAACTATCTGTTTTTCGAATGAAATGCCAAAAATCTATAATAATCTATTGTTATACTGGCCAGTTTCTGGTTCTATCAAAATCTCTCGCTTAATGTTTTAATTTGATGTTTTATAAATATTTAGCTTCCACATTCTCGTTTTCATCGTAGCTCCAAGTTATAAAAAAATTAATTTGGAATAAACAAATAATATTGGATTTTTCCTCTAGGTAGTTTAATGTACTCATCAATTCTAAATTATCCAAATTTATCCTTTCAGGATTTTATGAGGTTAATTTTATTTTAATCGACTATTAGATAGATTTATGTACTTATAAAACCTACGCTAATCATAGCTTCACAACAAAACGCGCAAAAATAACACAAATGATTTCTGCAATGATATAGTAAAATGTCCAGAAAATGTTAATGGAAAGCGGTAAGAAATCTAATTTCATCGAAGAAATGCAGTTGGGAAGTTAAAAAACGTTGGTTACTCTCTCAAATTTTGTGATGTTTGTTATTTTAATTATGCTTTTTATTTGTTTGCATGGACTTGATATTTAAGGATTAGGTACCTCCACTCTATTTTCGATACCTAATTTTTAAACTATTTTTTTAAATAAAACCTTTTTCTTGAAACTTTAATTTTAGCTTAATTGAAAGCGAAATGATTAAACTTGCTATTTTCACTAAGCAAAATACTCTGGTGTATTTCAAACAAAAATTATATTCGTTGGAACCTAAAATTTTGAGATTTTCTTTTAAATTTTAAATTTTTTGAATGATCCACATATTTGTAAGCAAAAGTTAATTCTCAGTTTAAAAAATCTTGCAAAAATAACATGTACATCTCTCAACCGCTATTTTTGGAAAATTATCAAATTTAAAGTTAAATTAATCTGATTTTAAACAAATATTACTTGTTTATGGCATGAAATTAAGAATAAAAGTATTTCTTAATCACAAAGATCTGACTCATTGACCTATTAAATAGACGATGACAGTACCTATTATTCAATCAGGAAGTATGGTGACTAAACGTTGACATAACCCAGTTTAACATTTCGTAAAGGGAACAACCTTTAAAACATGTGACCTTTTAATGATAAGTCTCATATAAGTTTCCATAGTAAAAGAAAATGTGCAGTTTCACATAATAAAAAAAATGGAAAGTATTTTAAAAATCTTAATTCTAAATGATTTGTATTAAGCATATAATTTTTTTTATTTGTAAATAAAGTCTATTTTTAATGAATTAATAACCGAAGACACTGATTAACAGGAAGAAATTTAAAAAGAGGTTTGAAACTTTAATTAGCAAAAAATAAAAAATTAAAACAATTCTTATAAAAATTCATTATTCAACGAATTTCTTTCTTTTTCAGAAATGATATCCTAAAAATATCCTTTTTTATTGTTTTAAAGAAAATGCATGAATATTAACATTATTAAAGAAAAATTAGGTATTAAAGGATGAAAATAGTAAATTGCGATAAGATTTTAAAGTACAAACGAATATTGCATTCAACATTCAAGCATAAAGGCCAGGTATAATTGTAATTAATAAACAAAGATGACTTATGAATGAAGTGGGTGTAATAATATGAGGAAAAGTGAACTGAAAAAGGATAACACAAGCTACTCAACGCAAAATGAAGAGGAAATCGAATCTCACGCAGAACCTAATTTTTATGGTGTTTACAGGTGGCTGTAGACAATCCATACTGTAATAAAAATTTTAAATAATAAAGATATTATTTTTGCGATATCGTTTTAAATTGATATTAGTAGTTGTTTAGATTACAATAATTACAAATTGATATTAGTACTTGTTTAGATTACAATAATTACTATTCACGTGTGTCGATTAACTAAAAATTGGTTGTATTAACCACGGGTATGGTTCCTACGCTTCGCATCATATGTAATGGAAAATGGGCCCCTCAAGGTGGTGTAATGGTTAGCAAGCTTGTCTCGCTAGAATCATCACAATTGAGTAGTGAGTTTCGGCCTTGTGTCACATCTAAGCTGCACTTAGAAAATCACCATATAATGTAATGGAAGATTGACGCGAGGTACTAAAGGTTAAGTAAAGTAACTTATGGTTACAGAAAGAACAATATCAATTCGTTAACCAAAAAAACAAAAAAACAAAAAAAAAACAAAAAAAAAAACAATATTAAGAAAAGTATTAAGCGTAATACATCTTGAATAAAAAGATTATTATTTTCTAACTCCAATAACTGTAAGTAAAAAGATTGAGTATTTAATGACTCAATATTTAATACAAGAATTGAATGAATAATTTTATTTCTGTTTATAAGGAACAAGTTAAATTCGATCGTTCAACAAAATGCAAAATCCTAAAAACCGGAACTTCTTTCTTCCCATAAAACTGTAGTTACAGCATGACAATTAAACAATTAAACTTCAGATCTCAAGTGGCACTCTTATATTCAATCTATTGTCTAGAAAAATGATCAATTCATTCTTTTATTACAGGAAGTATTTGGCTATTTCCACCATGTGATACCGTTATAAAAGTCGGATTAGAAAAAAATAGAGTATTGCAAACATATCTGGACTCGAACTGCATAATCCTCACTTTTCAACCTTAATAGAGTTAAAAACAAAAACAACAA
The DNA here is from genome assembly GCA_037127315.1 of Ascarosepion bandense. NCBI lineage: Eukaryota > Metazoa > Mollusca > Cephalopoda > Sepiida > Sepiidae > Ascarosepion > Ascarosepion bandense. Next base: position 134,025 of record JBBBDQ010000824.1, on the reverse strand, counting down.
CAAAAAAAAAAACGTTTACACAGTCTTCTCGGAAAAAAATTATTTTCCACTAAGCAATCTTTTTTCCCAACAGACGCAAAGTTGCAAGCCTATCTCTATTCTTTCGCCATACCCACGGCAAATATTCAAATAAACTCCGCTTTCTAGTTCCACCACTCAAGAAATTTGCTTTTCAAACTTGCGTCGTCACTTCCACGGTAACAAATCATCCTTATTTCTTCCATGTTCCAATTGTAAGAAGAAAGTTTCACTTAATTTTTTTTCCCTCAAAACTGTCACTTTGTGGAACAGACTCTCACGTAGTTGCTTTTCTGAACACTTCAATCGTAACCTCTCTAAGTCAATGTTTAATCGTCATTTTTTCTCCTTATCCACAGAATCATTTCCAATCATTTTTTTCTTCCTCATTCATCATTACCATTTTCTTGACTGTAATGATCTACCTTGAATGGTTCTCAAGTTTTGTATTGGGTGAAATCTAGTAGAAACACGGTTTTACCGATTCTCTTCGTGTTTGTTTTGCTGATACTTGCCCACATCCCCACGAATATAATATGCAACGCCGAATCGTTTTAATGTAACACTAGCGTTAGTATCCCACTCGCCCTCACTCTTTAGTGCAATGGTAGAGGTGTTGTTGTAGAGTAGGACTCCCTGGGATCAGGCTTCCCTCGTAATTTTAAGAGCAAGGGAGAATAGATATACCACACTTGTTGTTTACTTATCTGTTCACAGTGATGAGATATGGCACAAAACTGATTTAAAGTGGGATGCCCAAGCACGTGCACATGTGCCAAGACCCCAAATTGTCTAGTTCTACAAACTACGTTGCGGTTGCCTTGATATTCCACCGACGTTATACCATTTTTCTGCAATGTGGAGGTGCTGCCTCAGTATTGGAATATTATTGTTGGGATCTGGTCAAACACAGATAAATAATTGTATTTACTCGCCGCCTCACGCTGGTAGGATGTGACACAAGGGCAGTTTAATGTGGAGAGCCCGACTTGTGCACCCGAGCTGTATCCAAAGATAGCCCAGCCCTCGCAATAGTCCCCCTTCTTTAGAGCAATGAGGGAGATACTGCAACGGGCAGCTATACACCGAGACCGAGCTCATCTCAATAATATTTTATATTTATAGAGTTGCACTCTGTCCGTTGAAAGAGACACAACTGAGTTGCACTCTGTTCAAAGACTAACACACAATTAAAAAATAAAATATAGTTTACTCGCCGGAGGCAGATACTACACTTTGATCCCAGCACGAAGTCTGTTCAAAAGGATCACCTTTAAACTTTGAGGCATAACATTAGTTTCACTTACTGAAGGTTCGTCTCTTTAGACAATACCTCTCCCTAGGGAGGAGGTCTGGCTATTTTTGGCATCTACTCCAATGTACGTATAGGATTTCTACTTTAAACACGGTCTTGTAAAACATTGCACTTTGGTGTTTGTTCAGATAAATGTTGCTTCGTCTCTGTAAATAATCAATTGCATTTAACTACTTTTCTTATGACGGAATCATTGTAAGTACGTCAGCTCACTGGTAATGTCGATAAACATACCAAATGACATATTGACAACACGATTATGATGAGTGTTACCCAACTCGGAAGTTGTATTTAACGATTCTGATTAAGCTGCGAGAAAATATCCTGTTTGAAATGTTACCCTTAACAACTGAACGTTACAGACTGGCCTTTTCAAATTTATATCCTCGTTGGGCCTGCAAACGTGTGCGATGGTATATATGTGTACGAATAAAAACATATACGCATTAGAATGTTTTCTTTTTTTTTTTACGATATTTTATATAATTGATAATGGTAGTAAAATATCAAAATGTTTGAACAATTTCAGAATAGCAAAAATATTTGCTCTTGACATAAAATATTTTCCTTATCTACAGTTTCAAGTTCCATCATTTCAGTTACTTGTTGTCAATGAAGTTTATTTAATAAGTTTCATTTAATAGTGCTCCAAGAGCACCCGGGTAATGATGCTAGCAATTCAGATATACCAAAGAGAGTTGAGGAAATGCTTCCTTTAAATGAAAAGATAAAAGTTCTCAACTAAATCACTAAAGAAAAAAATCGTATGCTGATATTGCTATGTCCTACAGTTAGAACAAATCTTTTAATCAGCCACATAAAGTTTATTACAAAATTAGCATAGTACTTGTCAATGACGTGATAATTTCCTTGTTTCTCTTGCATTTCTCTGTTGAGATTTTAAAGCATATGATTTATACCTCGTTTTTGTAGTTTCTCTTTTTTGGCTTTAGTTGGGTAGTTTCAAAATAATATCAAGCTCAATCCCCCCGGGGGTGGGGGTAATAGCCTCCTTTTTCGAGCGGGGGCTGACGTCATTATCCGGCGCCTGAGACGTCCCCAAAAGAGGAAGAACCGACTGGCCTTGAGTAATTTTCCCACTGTATTGCCGTTAAACCAACCTTAATCCTCGAGTCTGTCACATTCAGTAGCAACGTGGGCGCACTGAAAAATTAATTCACTTCTCTTTCTCAAACTGTCTGCCTTTCTCCATCACTAAATTCAAAAGAGAAACGGGAGAATATTTGTGTAGTGACGAGATATGGAAAGCGTGACAAAAGTGTAAGAAAAAAAGAAAAAGAAGATAGAACGGAATAGGATGGGGTAGAGAATTGAAACAGAACATAGAAAATAATTCTTGATAATTAATTAATGGCTTATTACCATGGAAACAATCGTATGCATCTTGTTGATTCAATAAACCCCTAAAGAAAGAAAGAAAGAAAGAAAGAAAGAAAGAAAGAAAGAAAGAAAGAAAGAAATGGAAAATGATACAAACTAAATAAAATAAATAAATAAATAAGACATGTTTATCGTCTTTTTCTTTCAAGGACAGATGCGTACTTACAAGTTCTAGTCGAAGTCGCTGTATTTATCTTGTACGCCTTTGCAGTGTCTATTAAAATCTTTCTTGTCGCTTCCCTGTCTTCTCTGACAGGTCAAGTAGGAGGTTGCTATGACTGACATATAGCGTCATCGGCCGACTTACTGTATCCATCTTGATATTTGTAGCCTGCAGTTTTATAACCATTAAAGACAGATGCAGCATCAAGCGATAATTATTATCTTACTTGAGTATTGCAGATTGAACAACAGCCAATGTTCTCAGAAGTTATTTACGAAAATATATATATCATTCCCATTGAACTATAAAATTGGTTTTGGAACAGTAAATTTAGTTAATGAAGTAAAAAAAAGCCTCATTATTGTCAATAGAGAGACAAAAATAATTAAAAGTGCATTTTCAAGCAAGTTTATTGGTACTGTCTTCGTTTTATCTATTTATCTATAACAAAAAACTGAATTACGGTGAGAACGGGACTTAAATTCATTCATTGTTAAGACTTTCTTCACAGCTACTTTCATCTGGCTTCCGATAGGGACCTGTTCACTAAGAAGCTTCTAACGAGATTTAAATTTGTATTCCATATTCAGGGTACACATCTTTTCATTGACGACATCTTAGACGATTCAAATTTATTGTCTTCAATCTGTTATAAGATTCCGTAGCCGAACTGGTATCAACTTCATGCTACTTACTTTTCTCTCTTTCAAAAAATGTTTTTCTTTTTGACTACCGAAAACCATGAAGAATCAAGCGACTTACAATTATGCTTACTTTACTCTGTTTTTAATTTAATAGTCCAGTTATAGGCTTGCACAGATAGTTGTTTTTTAAATTAATTAATAATAAAATAAGGATGATGATGATGATGTTGATGATGATGATGATGATGATGATACCAGGATCTTGCTATAGAGCTGAAGAAGCTATGGAACATGAATGTAGAACTAATTCCTGTAGTAATGGATGCGCTTAGAACAGCACCTAGAAAATTGAAAAAGCGCTTAAAGAGAATTGGAATTAAGACCATTGTTGGCATCCAGAAAACTAACATCATTTACTCTGCAAGGATTTTCCGAAAAGTTCTTGAGTTGTGAGGAAGCTTGTTGACACCATACCTCAAGAATGAAATTTTCGTTGACTACGTCAATGTGAAACACTCTCTTCTTCTTCTGTGTGCCGTATGCTTTCAGGACGTCGGTGATTATGGCCATCCACATCCCCCTATCCAATGTAGCTCTTAATACTTTTTCTCTAGCAATTTCTCACAAACTCTGCTCTGCCATCCACTTGCTTAAACCCACCCAGTATGTCACGCGTAACTTTCCCCCGTCTCTCTTTCCTTCTATTCGTCTTATGAGTATTAGATTCTCCACGCTCTTCTTTCTCATTACGTGTCCCAGAAACTTCAGCTATCTCTTCCTGATGTTAAGTATGAGTTTTCTTTTCGTTTTCCTCCTCTCCAAAACCTCATCGTTGCCCACATGTTCTGTCAATGATATCCTTAGCTCCCTTCTGTAGAACCACATTTCGGTTGGTTCAAGTCTTTCCTTCATCTTTGACGAGATTGTCCAGCATTCGCTGCCATACAGAACGAATCAAGTATTCTTTTCTTAGTTTCCAACGAAATGTTTCTGCCTCTAAATACCTTGCTTAGCTTTTGCTATTTCTAATAGCAATAAATTTTCTTCGGTATTACATGACTCACGTGAATGTCAATGCGCAAATGTATTAACCATAGTTAAAATTATTTGCATGCATGTCCAGACTATCGTTCGCGTCATTTGTTCTTTGCAGTGGAGCTGAACGAGCGAGATGCCAGCTGTTTATTCGTCATCATCCCTCTCTCAAAGTAATAGGAAGTAAAGGTTTGATTGGAGTCAACAATTCCCTGAGTAACGCTTTATTCAAGCATGTAACCACTTCTCCCACCATGCACGATGACCGGATGCTTCTTCTAAATACATTTTTTCATATTACTAATTGTAGTGAAATAATATACTGAAGTCAAAATCGTGGGGAATATAACGGGAAACCACTCTACTATCTTTCTCAATGATCGGTTAATTTATAGATAATAAAGGAAAATCTGGGGAGATCCATGATCGCCTGCGTCCCGAAGAGAAATGACACTTAAACAAAGAGAATAATTATTATTACTTTATTTTATTTAATTTTCGCTGTAAATAGCTATTATTTAATAAGATTATTTTGCATCTATCTCACATATATGTGCCATCTAATATATACGTGCCATCATAGCACAAGTTGCATGATCTAAAAGTATATAGTAAAACATTGTTAAAGAGATATCGGCACGGAAAGTGCAATCGAGGAGTCGAGCTCAAATTCCGGACTAGTATTCTGCGTTCACATTTGAATAAAGAAATTTAGGAAGGGCATGAATTCTTTTTTTTTTTCCTTCGAGCTGTGTGTTAAATAGTAAAACAGACTGGGCTCTCTAGCCTTGGGTGAAAAGAAACGGAAAAAATGAATTCTAATCAGTGGTGAGGAAAATGGAAAACTACTCTATCTTTCCCAATAATATATTGTAATACAGAGGCAGTAAAGAAAAAGCAAAACCAAATGTCTGTATTTTTTGTGTAACTTGAATCTGTATAGATATTTTAATGACTACAATGGACAAAACGCTGATCTGTTTGTAAATAAAGTTTAGCGATTGTTGTTTCGCTCACGAATACGCACAAAATACTTATTGAAAACACACATGTACAACTATACCGCGTTAAACCTAAAAAATAAAAATGGTTTCAGGCACTTGAAGCCATAACCATTAAAATAAAGAACTCAATATTGTTTAATATTTTGAATAAAAGGATTGAAATTTTAAATGTCATTAACAAATGGCTGATATATTTTTCCCAAAGAAGAAATTTGTTTGCGTGTTGCCTTTTTGCTTTATGTCACCAGAAAGCACAAGCGCCATCTATCATTACAGCTTTTTTGTCCTCCAACCATTAAAGTCTTGGAATGACTAAATGAATTGCCAAAAGCTAAGGATCAAAAATTTTTTAACGATTTTTATATAGATTAATCACGGACAGAAACAAGGAAGGTTAAATAAAAAACATAGAAAGGATTCCTGTCATTGTCTTTTAACAAACATGTATTATTTAAAATTTGCCATCTTTATAGGTTAAAATGCACAATATCGGAAACAGATTTTTTTAAGTATACATAAGGTAGAGCTGATGTTCCAACGTAAATTGCACATCCCTTTGAGTGTATTTGATTTTTAAATGAGGCGATTTGAGAATGAATTATTAACAGTGATTTTTTTTCTAGTGAGTCTGTGTGAGTATGGGTGTGTGTGCGAGTGCATACATAAAAAATTTGTGTGTATATATGTACATGTGTAATTACGTATATACTCTAAATATATATAAAATCTTTTTCATGGCAACTGCTACGACAAGCTTTTTTCCAAGGTGCCTCGTCCACATGAATTTAAGCATGCTACTAAAATTGGCATCTAGGTCCTTTTACAGTAAGCGTTACTTCTACTTCAATAGTTTCTTTTCTCGCACTTCCCGCCTGTGGAACTCCCTTCCGTTTACTTGTTTCCCTGATAGCTAAAATCTCCAAAAATGTAAATGCAGCGTCAATTGCCACCTGCTACCCCTTTTATCCTTTCTTCAATACCCACTGTACTCAGTCTTTCCTCTCACTGTAACCCCATACACACACTAGTGGCAGTCTCGCCTTGCTTGGAGTGAAATGATTATATATATATATACTATAGTCACCTGCAGACAGATCTGTTTCGCTGTATCATAGCTCATCAGTACGGTTAGACTCCGATTGCCTTTTAACCCAGGATTGAAACCCGACCGAATTGGCGTCAGTCGGCGATTCTACCTCTGGGCTACGAGCGATCGGTAGAAGAAGGCAGACTTTTAGCGCGTATATCATTATACACGCCCAATAGCCAAAGTGATCTAATTCATTACTGAATGAGCGATGCGTATATGCCGGAGTAGCTACTGTTTTCAAAGCCTCCCATTCTTCCAGAGTGCTCAATCAGGGTGTGAGAGCGTAAATACTATAGGCATCCGCAGACAGATCTGTTTCGCTGTATCACAGCTCATCAGTACGGTTAGACTCCGATTGCCTTTTAACCCAGGATTGAATATATATATATATAATTTTTTTAAACAATTTTTTGGTTATTTCTTCTTCAGTACTTCAACTCTCTTTTTTTCCCTTTTATTTGGATGCCATGTTCTTTGGAAGCTTATTTAGATAAAAATAATGACCATTTAGGTCTCCTCCGACGTGAATAGGAGTACACTTTTTGAATAATAAGAATTATATATCACATGGGTGGGAGTATCAAGATACTAAGGTGGGGCATGGCCAAAAGAATATTGGATGTATACATAGAAATCAAAAGATCGCTTGAGGCGTCAAACTGACAGTCGAATATATTGTTGATTTCTATGTCCTCTCTCTCCCTCCCTCTCTCGGCACTTGATTCCGTATATTTCCTGCCTCTCAGTCCACCTCAACTTGTTCAATATCTATCTATGTGGGTGTACTTGCACTCAACCATTAACATCTATTTTTCTATATGCTTAAATTTGAAACCGACAGATTTTCTCTTATGGAGGCTTAATTGTTAGCGCGTTGGCCATTTGTAGTAAGTTGTCTCTCACTCACTGTCCCACTGAGCATAAAAAAGTTAGGCTTAGTGAATGTCAACAGCACTTGCAAAATATGATAATGTAAAATATAAATATGTATCTTTTTCCTTTGGGTCTATCTAAATAAAGTATTTAACTAATTCAACTCATTTGTATCCTAACGAAAGATACGCGATTACAATTTTAGCATGGAAAACGTTTTATTATTTATTTTTATTTTTATTTTTATTTGTTTATTTGTTTATTTTTTTTACAGTGAGGTTCAACCTGTACAAGGCTCAGGAGCCACTCTAGGTAGAGTCTTACAGAGTGAGAGGTATAGTTTATGCGGATAGATGAGGAAGATAACTGTTAACCTTAGATTTGAACAGGTTAGGATTGTAGTGATCGAGAAAACATCCTGTTTAAAGTCGGTTTCATACAGCAGTGGTTCACGGGAAGACGTTACTTGAGTGGAACTTACTTATCACTGATGGAATACAGAAGAAATGAAGATAGTTCATTACAATGTGCATAGCATGGAGGATTCTAGTCGTGAAGGTTAGAACTGGTGGAACTAAGGAATGTAGATTCGTCTGAATACTTTCCATGGAAGTAGCGATAGAGCAGTGAGAGGAGTGTTACTTAAAGTTTAAATGAAACTTTTAGAATGAAAAATCTTTCTTGAAGCTTTTATTTTATTTTTGATTTCAAGCTCGTAGATTAAATTTAATATTTTCATTCAGAAAAAATACTTTGCTTTATTTCTAAATTAACTTAAATTAATTGAAAGCAGTTTATGTTTTGAAATTGGTAAAAATTGCCGATTTAAGTGCCATTTTTAACCATCTGTAATAATGTAATAATCTTTATTCAAACAATTTTCAAAAATAATATATACTTTTATGAAATTTTATGTGAGAAATATATGTAAAGTATTTGATTTTTACATGGATTTTCAAATCAGTGAGTAAAAAAGCGTTAAAATTTCTTATTCTAATCTTTGTTTTCCACGTTGACGCGAAAAGAAAACAAGATTTTTAACCAAAACTTCGAATGTTCTAAAAGGAATCAAGAAATATATTTAAAAATCAAAAAATCCTTTGATTGTTCCTCTTAATAATAACATAAATATTTTGGCAATGGAACTTTGTTTTTATTAAGTTTAGAGCATTTTTCGTGGTATGTTCCTTTTTAGCGAATCCGTGCAAATACCTACAATATGGGATTCTTCTTTTATATCCTGTGTCAATTCAGAATATAAGTGATCATTGCTTTTCATAACTTCCTATCTCTGTTCTGCCATACATTCAAAAAGCTAGTTAGGTAGTTTCTCTCTGCCTCTCTTGTTTTCAGTATGGCATGAGAGTATCAGACAGTTAAGTGCCATACGTGAAACACGCTTGGGCGATCATGTCTCTAGAGAGACATGACTGACTGGGCAGAAGATTATCCCGCAATAGGTTGCCATTGCTTGCTGCGGTAGACTGATTGCCTGCCAAGGCTATAGAACCCAATCTGTCCTGCTATTTAACCCATAACTGGAAGGAAGAGACGGATTAATATCTTTCCCAAGGGTATTTGCGCGTAAGTGAATGCAATGAATTCAACTGGAATTCGAACTCGGCTCCCCGATTTGTCGTTCCGAGTCGATATCCACTGCACCACGGCGCACATCCCATGAGAGTATCAAATTCTCTAAGTCCGCTTTCTTATTATAAACCCCAGAAATTTCAATTGTCTCTTTCTGATTCTAAATATGTGTGCTTCTTTGTTTCCTATTTCCTTTAAACTTAAACATTGCTCATATCTTCCGGGTCGTCATTCTTCTGTAGAACCATATCTCTCTTTCTTCAAGTCACTTCTTCATTTATTTAAAAAAAATGCGAGCATTCATTACCCTATATACGAAATTTTCCTTTTTCTTAATACTTTGTTTATCTTTTGAAAGGTTTCTTTCATTATTCCAATTTGTGTTCGGATTTCTGTGTCACAGTTTCCGTCTATTAAAACACTTCAATGTGTGATATCTAAATCATGAAAGAAAAATGAATTAAAATTAGTTTAAATCCAATTTATATGACGATACATTTAAAGTAAAAATCAAGCGCTCAGCCGCTTAATGTAAATCACATTTCGTCATGCGCGTGGAGATCTTGTTCTTATGAAATCATGTTTTGCTGATGATGCCAGTTAACTGATCGAAACACGCCAAGATAAAATAATTTTCCGAATTGTCTCATATATACATCAGTTTCGGTGTATCTGAACGTTTTTAGGTACCTCCACTCATTTTCGATACCTAAGTTTTAAAGTGAATTTTAAAAAATAAAAAAAAGCTTTCTTGAAGCTTTCATTTTAGTCTTGATTGAAAGCTAAATTATTAAATTTACTGTTTCCAATAAGCAAAATACTCTGATGTATTTCAAATAGAAATTATATTGATATAAATCTCAACTTTTTGAGAGTTTTCAAAAGTTATCATTCTTTCATTCATTTTTGAAAGATCGACAGGTTTGTAAATAAAAATGAATTCTTGGTTTTAAAAATCTTGCAAAAATAAAATAAAAATCTGTAACACATTATTTTCGAAAACTAGCAAACTTAAATTAATCTGATTTGAAACAAGTATTACTTCTTTATAACATGAAATTTAAAATAAAAGTATTTCTTAATCACAGAAGTCATATTTCTGACGTGTGAATTGATTTATGACAGCCAGATGTGTTGACAAGCTAAGTATGGTTGACAAGAATTGATATAAATTTATGAAACTTAAGTGAACGTTACGTAAGGAGAACAACCTTTGAAACCTTTTAATGAACAACCCTTGTGACCTTTTAATGATATGTCACTTATGACAACCCCATATTAAGAAAGATTTCTACGCATGCCCGCACGCACACACACACGCACGCACGCACGCAAAGGCACACACACACACACACACACACACACACACACACACACACACACACACACACACACAGAGTTTAAATCATTTTTAAAATCTTGGTTCGTGAAAATTTGTTTAAAGCTTTTCAATTTTCGATTAGTGAATATAGTCTTCACTTAAATTAATAACCTAATACAGGCAGGGATTGGAAAAAATTTTTAATTTTTAAAAAAAATATGGTTAAAAAATAAAATTGAAAACAATTCTTGTAAAAATTCATTATTCATCGATTTTTTTACTTCAGACTATGATATCCATAATATATATTATTTATAAAGGATAATTAAAGTTTATCTAAATAAAAAATGGAGTAGTTTTGCAGTGAACAAAACAAGTTCTAGATTTAAAAATTAAAATGCTAAGCACACACTCATTGATTTTGTTAGAAATAAACGAACTTTCTCGAATTTACAAACTTTGCTTACCACACACAAAACTCGTAAAAATTGAATTCGAAAATGACCTGTTCAGAGTCCCCACAAACGAAATAAAAGACGGAGCAAGCTCGACCGTCGCCAGAGAGAAAACTACGAGCCTAATTAACACGTCCTCGACAAACGTCAAGCGATCGTTATTATTATTGTCTCTATCTTTCTCTTTCACCTCTCACCTCCTTTCTTTTCACCATTCACCCTGAATGAATACTTTAAAGACAATCCTACCCAACAATAAACGCTCATACATACATACATACATACATACATACATACATACGTTCCTGCTTACGTACACATAAACTCACTCTTGTAAGGACTACTACGGACTCTTGATACCCTTAACTTCTTAATACTGTTTCTCACTGAACTTAATTCATGTTATTCTTTTCCATAAATAACTTTCAACTCAAACATACAAAAGGTATACTTTTATTCTTCCACAAATCCACTTACTGATAACCTTCTGATGATTCTGATAAAATCTGTAATTTGTAGAAAGTTTTGTTACGTTTAAGGCCGATTCAATAAACATTAATCATCTGCCTTCTACTACAGTTTTATTGCATTTTTTTTATTTCACTATTCGGAGCAGATTTTCAGAAAGATGGCAACTGTTTAAAAAAAAGTGGCGGTGATTTACATTCCCCAAGGAGGCATGCATTTAACTAATAAAACAAAGTGTCAGGACAGTAGTCAATTTCTAAAAGTTTCATGAAATTAATTGGAGAGGGCTGGACTAAAAAATAATGATTTCAAAAATAGTTTCATTTAATGAGGAATAAGTCGTGAAAGTTTCATTAAAATCCGACCATTATTTGAGTGTTGTATGAATGTCTAAATTAATGTTTTTCACCAGAAAAAAATGAGTTTCGTAATATTAAATTATCCATAGTAAACTGTGGTAAAAAATCTGGTCACCCGCTGACAAAAACAAACAATATTATAAACCAAAATTTCGAAGATGTTAGAAAGGATTTAATTTAAAAAATTGAAAATTATAAAAATACTTTGATTTTTCCTCTTTATGTAAAAATTTTGACGATAAAACTTTATTTTTAAGTTTGGGAGCTTTTATGTTTTTTTTGTTTTTTTTTTCCTTTTTTTCACGAATTAATGGACTTGTATCTTTCTATTTTAGTTTGCATGTTTCAATCTACACATTTAATTTGTGATGTGTAAATGACATTCAATTTATGTCACTTTAAATGACCTGGTTTCATTTTTTGTATGAGAAAGAAGGAAAGGCAATGAAAAGGGGGAAAAAGAAAAAAATTAAGAAGAAATTAATGAGTGAGGAGGGATAAAGGTGGCTGCCTATTTCTTTGCGTGTGTAATCAGTACCGAACAGTGACTGGAGTGCCCCTAAGTGCGCGAGGCCAACTATTTACCCTGCGACTTATTTTACTGTTGCAATCTGAATTCTGAATGACGTCGGTGCCACCGGAAATAGGTGACTGGGATGAATAAGTCATCACACACACACACACACACACACACACACACACACACACACACACACACACACACACACACACACTCTCCCTCTCTCTCTCTCTCTCTCTCTCTCTCTCACACACATACATAAACACACCACTCGCTATCATAAACACACATACGCATACACACAGACGCTAGCTGAATTCTCCTTACATGTATTGTGAGTCCTTCGTATTTGCGGGTTTAACGATCGAAGATTTAACTAATTGCGGTTCCGAAAACAACTTGCAAAACATTTACAAAAAAAAAAAAAATTTGAATTTGCCGCCCGTTGAAGTTATGTTAAATCGACTTGAATAATGCCACATTCTTTCGTCATTTCCCAGATCCTCAATTTATTTCCAGCACTCTCTGTTAGACCATTTTTTGACATTTTCCCCTGAAATTTAAAATAGAAAACTATTTTTTAAAATTCATCTGTAGTTATATTAAAACTCAAGTAAGTAGTTGATTTTCGGCACATTTTTAAATTTGTTGTTTTTCAACTAAAAGTTTTCTAATAAAAACTTTTACTATTTTTCTTTAATTTCTTTTTACGAATATCACCAGTTCTATAAAAATTGTATACACACTGGGATTGTTTTTTTTTTGTTTTTTTTACGCTATATCAACTATTTCCAGGTTATTTAATGATACATTCTGTCGTTTTAAAAGACAAAAGAAAGGTGGACAAAGATTTGGTTTGCTACTAGAATCAGAGGAGTAGACATAGAACTGGTTTGTGTTAAGGATGGGTACTTTTCTGCACAGGGATACAGTTGGCATATTGTAGACGACAATCCTCAGGTCGATTTGCACTCCTGAGTAGACATTAGAACTTCTTTCAATCGTCTAATTACAAAGATTGGGATGATAAAATTTGCTTTTATCCGAGTGAGTTTTTTTCCTTAAATGTCAATTTCTCGCCCAAATCTTTTGTTCATATCTGCAATGTAACAATTATTTGTATAACATTTATATGGTATCGCAATATGTCAGGTTTTATTGTGTTAGTCAATGACATTACCATATAATTTTAAAAGTTGGCAACATTTTCATGATTTATTTACTTTTATAGAAGCAAGATATCGTTGAGTTTTATCTTATAATACTTATCCGTATTAAAATATCAATAATAACTTGTTTTTTGGAGTTTGGTGATTAAATAACAACATGTAATAAATGTTCAATAAACGTCACTGAAAGTACTTTTGTAATAAATTGAAATAAACCCTAAGTTTTCAAAAATATCACAAGGTGTACTTTCATTTCCTGAAAGGATTCTTAGCTATGGCATAAATCCAAAAAGATATGAGAAACAATTTACTTGATTAACACAATATCATACATGCATAAATGTTTTCATTTTATTATTTTTGCATGTTGATATGAGCTCCTTGACGTTCTATAAATTTCATTAATATTTCATTTGATTTTAACCTTGTTACTGTTTTGATTTTAACATTACCTGTAACTGATTTTATTATTTTCAGTTTTTTCTTTGCTTAAATATTGCCCCAAAGCAATAATCTGAAAACTCGAGCCATATTCTTAAATAGCTTCATCAAATCGAGACATTTATACGAATACGATGTATGACACTAAATCCGTTCAGAAACACCAAGACCATCAGCTACAACACTGTTTTCTCAGATGAATAATTAAAGATGAATTCAACCTGTGGGCCTTGAAGAAAACAGTCCTTCGCTGAATCTTGTAGACTAGCGCTATAGAATCACAAACAAAATATTTTACTAAATAACTGAAACCACATCGCTTGAGAGCTTTCAATATCAGCATCAGTTAAAATGGATAGTACATGTAACTAGTAGATAACACAATGAAATAATCAAAATACTGATGTTCAACACTACTTCAAATAAAAGATTAGAAAAGAAAACTCCGTCAATACTGGAAATAGCGATAATAGCTATTGAACTTAAGAAACATATTTTCTTGAAAAATGCTTTAAGAGAAATATTTCATAAATTTCAAGCAAAAGCAACACTGGCTGCTCGGTCAATGAATGCTGAACGTTTCCTTATAAGAAAACGGCTAATATTAGCATTAAAATTACCATTACCATTCCATTTTTACTTGTATGTTTTAATGACGGAATGTAGTTTTCCTGGCGGCCATTCCATTAATTTGGTGTCTTCGAAGCGTTTTTTCGGGGGCAAGATGGGCAATAGACAACTTTTCAGCATATGAAAAAGTATTAACTTACATGTATATACAATCTTTAGCATAAAGCATTTTGGGTATGACCGCTGTAACCGAAGCACTTCTTGTCAAGAATTTACAATACTTTTCTAAATTGCGTCTAGAGATTATATGCAAGTTATGAATTGGCATTAAGCGTTGCGTCTTTCATGTTAAAAGTCCTATTATGATGTTGTTTAGATTCAACTCAATATTATTAACTTAGATATATAGTAATAGAGAAAACTATTGTTTTTGGTTGGAAAGAATTTTACTAAGTTAACAAAACAAACTAATTTGACTGTCAGTAGTTTATTTGCAACTATTTATTTTGATACTTTTATACCTTGTAAAACTAATGTAAAAGAAATAATATGAAAGAAGTTGGAAAAAATTCGTCAATTTCTTAAAGGAAAAACATAAAAAAACATTTTATTTTAAAAATAAAAGATATATTAACAAAAAGTAATAAGAACCTCCTAAAATTTATTGCACAAATGCTCCTTTCTTTTCAATAACTCTTAGCAGCCTATTGTCAACATCTGATGTTAGATTTGCAATTT
Organism: Ascarosepion bandense; assembly: GCA_037127315.1. Classification (NCBI taxonomy): domain Eukaryota; kingdom Metazoa; phylum Mollusca; class Cephalopoda; order Sepiida; family Sepiidae; genus Ascarosepion; species Ascarosepion bandense. The sequence continues at coordinate 118,851 of JBBBDQ010000824.1, read as the reverse complement.
TAGCGGCTGGTAAGTTGTTTGCAGCAACTTTAACTGCCTCCCAGAGGTCACACTTGCTGTTGAATTTCTTTCCATTAGAATAAATATCTCTCTTGAGGATCTTTCACAGGGTTTCATTGGGATTCAAGTCACAGCTATTTGAAGGCCAGTCCATAAGAGAATCTTCAACAAATCCTTTTTCTTTCAACCAGGATTTAGTAAAATTTGATGCATGACTTGGTGCGTTGTCTTGCATTAAGATCATAGATCTACGCTTGGCTAAAGACTGGTTATCAAGCCATTCAAAGAAATATTGCTCTAGAAAATCCCAGTAACTTTTGGAATTCATTTTAACCCCGTCTTTCAATTTAAATGGACCCACGAGCTCATCACCAATAATCCCAGCCCATATCATGATCCCACCACCGCCTTGTTGGCGTTTAAAAATTTTTCTTGAGTCATGTTGCTTGCAAACCCATCCTCGAGCCAATCCATCGGACCCATCGAGGGTGATCCTTGATTCGTCTGTAAAAAGCACTTTACTGAAATCAGTTTTCATGTACTTTTTTGCTCATTGCAAATTATCTTTCCTTATGTTTTTTGTTAAAATGGGTTTCTTTATTTGATTTTTTACATCAGCAAACTTCCTCAATGTTTTTCACCTTGTTTCCCTTGACATCATAAGAGCTCCAGCGGCCTGAAATATGAACGCACTTGACGCATTTGGGTTTCTTATTAATTCTCTTCGGATATGTGATAGATCTCGTTTTGTTAAATTCTTGAATTCAGCCTGAGACTTTTTTTTACTTCATTGAATTCCCATTTGACATATTTTCTTGATTCTTCGATGATCTCTTTTCAAATCCTTAGAAATTTGAAGCGAATACTTTCCTTTGCTAATTTCTTAGATTATATAGTTCTTTTTAATTCATTGTTAGTTCTTTTTTACGAGCCATAATACTAAATTCTAGTTCTTGTAAATAATCTCTTGACACTGCAAATTGCTATAATTATTGAAAAAAATACAAAATATCAATCTGAAATTGAAAATTGGGACTTTATTGCTTTCATTCTTACTCACTATGCATAATAGTACAAATTATTTCATTGGATAACACATATCTATGGATTTTACATAAAACATTTGACAATACCTCTTTTGCATATAATCTCTAGACGAAGTTTATATTTATGTTGATAGCATGAACAACTTTAAAGGGACTTATAATTTGATTACCTGCCATATTATTCAAAAACATACTCCGCCTCCCCACTATTATTGGTGATAGTCTCTTGCTTTCATATCTAGCCAATATTCTTGAATAGTTTAATTCTTTTTGTTTTGTTTACATTTGCAACACCACTTTGTTGCTGCTCAATTCACTTTTCTTGCATATTACACTTTCATTTTTTAGGCTTCTTTTCCTGACATTCTTAAATTCATTTTTCATGCTCTTATCCTGCAGTGGTTACATTTTCTTTTTTTTATTATTTTTTTTTTATCTCTGTTCAAATCTTTCACAGTTTATAAAATTCTGTGCCCATCATTTAATATCTTTACTGTATTTTTATTCAATTTTGAGGTTATCTCTTTCTTAAGACCCTTAACAATCTGACATTTAAAAAAAAGTTAGATTTAGCCTAATTTAAAGATATAAAAAAATGGAGACTATAAATATCTCACCTAGACAAAAACACATTTTTTAAAATTTATTTCTAGTTGTTGGGCTTCTTGATATAAGAAATTGCAATGTAAGGCAAATATAGCAATTATTTTTCGTAAAATGAAATACCAAAGATTTTAGTATCAGATAATGCTTTAGAATTTTGTAACGAAGAACAATGCTCTTGGTTAAGGGGTATTGATTGTATCCCATATAAAACACCCCATTAATATCCACATTTGAACTGGGTTGAAAAAAGAATAATGAAAACAATAAAAGTGGAATTGAAGGCGTTCATTCTTCAGTGGGATAAAATTAAGAGTTTTATACTTCGATTACTATTAAGCTATCGTACTATTTCGCATATCAGAAAATTAGAAAGCACATCTACTTTAACGTGACGACAAATTTGTGCGACTTTTGGCTATTTTACTTTAAGAACGAAAAGATGTGGTACAAAATAGACAAGAATCTAATCAAGAGAGAACCGAGTTTATAATACAGAACTTTGATAATGAAAAATAAAAATGAAGCAGTAGCACATGAACAAATTAGAACAAGACTAGAATATGAAAGAAAAAGCAAAGAAAAAGAACTTTCTGTTAATACTCCTAATGATCATAGCCAAAATCAGCGATCTTATAATAAAACACTTCATGAACCAGAACCTCAGTATATAAATTGTGGTACGCAAAATATTACCCTTGAAAGGTGAACCTAGATGATCGTTATTATCTACATGAGGTTCAATTGGTCAAATAATACGTTAATATGATTGATACCCAACCTGCGGCATAACGTAATAAAGATGGATCGAGATCCAGATGGTTTCGATCAAGATCTCACGAAACTGAAGGAGAAAGTAAGAGAAAAAGTAAACATATAAGGAGAAGTATTCGATTAACTAGGAGAATCAACCACTATGTTTCCGAGAGATGTACTGCTAGTCTAATTTAAATATCTCAAGATTGGAGATGTATATATGTAAAGATGCATTTAGACAAAGAACAAAAGTTGTTTATATTCAGTTTGTGTGACTACATACTTGGGTATCGGTCACTACAATATAATACTTTAAAACAAAAATAAATATCAATAACTAGACAAATAAAGTATACCATAAATATAAAGAAAAATATTTTAGATTAACGATTAATGATTACCATGGTACACACGATTTAAATAATAATAATAATAATAATAATAATAATAATAATATATGATAATAATAACAATATATGAGAATAATTATAATGGAAAATGTGACACAAAAATCCGAAGGCGCATTGAGAAGCAAAATATTCCTTTCAAAAGGATAAACCAATTATTAAGAAACCGAAAGAATCTTTAGAAACAAAGAAAAGTGTGCTGAACTGGCATTTCATATCTTTCCTCCTATGTGGCAATAAATGCTGGATAGGAGACTCGAAGCGACAGAAATGTGCTTCTGCAGAAGGATGTCGAGAATATCATGGATGGAGCATGTGAGCAATAAGAAATGTTTTAAGGAAAATGGAAGCGGTTATAGTTAAAATCAGAAATAATTAAAATTTCTAGGATACATAATGAGAAAAAGGGTTTGGATGACTGGGAACTCATAGGACATACTAAAGACGAAAGGGGCAAAGAAAAACTGAATAAGATTTTTTATAAATGGAAGACAGAACAGAGATTCGGAGGGGTAGTAAAACAACAAATATTGCTAAGAGTTACAAACTATAAGAATTTGTATCCTGTTCTGAAGGGGTACAGCACATAAAAGAATAAGAATTAGTAATGAGAAAATAATTGACGCAGAAACAAAATACCTAATTATGGTTCGGTCATTGAATAGAGATATAACTAAAAGCAATCTTTCGCATTTAAAAAGTTAGTGGCACTCCTGTGAAGCAAAGTGTATATTCTTTCTACATATCCGTCAGGTAAAAACCTACTGAGATGGGCGGGTATGATTCAATTTTTTTGTGACTGTTTAAAGGTGTGTTCTTTGTAATAACCGAAACGAACACAGTAAAAATGACGTTGTCACTTGTAATCGTATTTTTAAGAATCTTATTGAAAATCTTAAGATGTGTTAAGATCTTTTTAGGAGTGTCTCTATGAAAGAAGGAGCATCAGAAATTCTAGTGAGTTACTAAGCGTAGCTTAGATGTGGCACAAGGCTGAAAGTATCGAGCACCTAGTGAGGATTAAATTTCCTACTCAGTTATAATTGATCTAGCGAGACAAGCGTACTAAACATTACACTTAGCCGAGGTGCCTGGATTAGAGTAATGATAAATTACAGCAGATTTAAAAGAGAATTTAATATTAAACAACTTCACAATGTTAAAGTGTTTATTTTTTAAATATGAAATAAATTGACAGTTTTGACTAAAAGACTTATTCCGTGTTGTAGAAAAGGACTGAGTAAAATTGAGATTGAGCTATATCACTGATGTGCAGGGGGCTACGTAAGAGTGAAAAGATTGGAAAAGAGAAAGCCAGAAACCACATCTTAAACAGGGAACAAGGGATGAGCCTCTACACCAGTGTTTTGTCTTTCTTGGCATTTATATAATTGGGGATAGCATATACACTGAAATTCTGAAAGCACCCCTAAAATTCATTACGAAAAATTAGCGTGACAATTTCAAATCCTGTCCATCCAACTCATTAATTCAAATGCTTTTAGTGACATCACGCTGAAACACCGCCTTCCGTATGATCACCGAAGTTAAGCAACGTCTATCCATGTCAGTACCTACACGGGTGACTGCTTGGTAATAGCAAATGCTCTAATCGTGGATGTGCGGATGGTGTAGTGGATAATGGCTCGGAATTTTTAATCGGAGAGCCGAGTTCCAGTTCCAATTGGGTTCGTTATAATCACTTACACTCAAATATTCTTGGGAAAGGTATGAATTCATCTCTTTTAATAAGCCGTAAAAAAACGATCGTTTAATTCAAAACTCATACGTCTATTCAGTAACAACAAAATTGAATAAAACTTTCGGCCTTCGAATAGAACTTATCATTGGCTCATCAAAAAAATTACATAGCAACATGCATGGCACTACCCAATAGAATAGAGACATTTGAATCATTAAACAACTCAAAATAATCATTGACCTACGTAAAAATCTCAATCACCCATTAATTACCACAAAATCTTCATAAAAATCAATGAACATTATTCAAAATTCTATTACATTTTGACAGACATCTCCAAAGGTAATGACAGAACTGGATGTGCAGTCTTTTTTAGTAAAACAATTGTTTGAAAATGCCTTGCAAATGATACATCCATCTTCATTACATCAATAAATTAGGCACTTAACATCATTTCAAACAGCAACGTGAAAAGAATTTTCTTCGTCTCATTTTACTGTTCAATCAAAAACACAGTATAGCCTGTTAATTGTTAAACTTCTGGGTAGACTGAATTCCATATGCAAATCAATAAAGATTGTGTTCTGTTGGATCCCAAGCTACACAGGAATTAATGGAGACATGAGAGCTGACTCATCAGCCAGGTTGGCTTTGGGTACCTTGATATGTGTAATGGTTAGCAAGTTTATCTCACTAGAATTATTACAATTGAATAGTGAGTTCGTTTCTTACTGAGTGCCCCATACTTTCGGCCGTGTGCCACATCTAAGCTGCGCTTAGAAAATCATCATGAGCCAGGTCAGCACGAGACATGGCTACCAATGTTGCGTTTATAATCTAATATCACTCTCCTCCTCCTCCTCCTCATCATCATTTATCCATCACACCCAGATGGTGCATAGGGCAGCAACTTTTTGTTGCTGCTTCTGTAACAAACTGTTTTTTACGGGGCAGAGTTGTTAGCCCTACACCCAACCCCCAAACCTGGGGGACCGGTGGACCATTATTGGTCCTTACGTTTACAGCACCTGGTATTCCTAAATGGTCACCCATTTAAGTACTGACCAGGCTTGATGTTGCTTAACTTCGGTGATCGGACGGGACCCGGTGTATTCAACACGATATTGCCGTAGGCATAATTCAATATACCGACCAGTAATAACACCCCTAACAAAAAGGGTTTAATAGCGTTGAAGAAACAACTAACAAAATAAACTCTTCGAAGTGAGTCCCGCCCTTAAAAAGCGGAAACGATGACTTGAGAAGATCCAAAAAGATCAGGTTATCTTGTATCTACTATACATTGATCAGACAAAAACCGCAGTCAGAAGGAGCGGCTGGAATGTGCAGTATGTCAGGCTCTATATGTGGTGAAGCACTTAGTAATCAAACGTAGCAATGTTAGTAATATAATAGCGCGAGCAACATGAATGACTTGTTATAAAACGTCGATTTTGATGACCTACTCTCCTTTATAAAGGAAGTGCACTTGTCCTCAAAAGTATAAGGAACTGACGAGACGTTTGTTACTTGGAAATTGTTAGTGTTCAATATATACAGGATGCGATAGATAAATTGTCGTTTAAATTATGTGAAAATGAAAATTACACTGACACATCATTTTCACAGATATATTTACAAAAATTGCACAAAAATATCTTGAAATACTAAAAAGTAAATTTATTCGATAAAATCGCCACTGCCTTCAACCACAGCCTCCATACGATTTCGGAATCTCCTGCATCTCTTCTGGACGGTCTCCGTGTTAAAGTTGTTAAATGCTGCGATAATCCTTGCTTTCAGTTCATGCTACAAGGAGTTTTGTTGGTACCTCGCTCAACGGTGCTCCACACATAATAATCAAGATGGTTGCAGTCTGAGGAGTTAAATGGCCAGATGTAAGAGATGATGTGGTCGCAGAAATTGTCTGACAGCAATGACTGGGTCCTCTTGTTTGTGAGGCATGGTGTAGAGTCCTGTCGTCCGGTAGCCCAACTGACCCTACTATAATAAACAATCGACAAAATTAAAATCAAACAACGCGTATGAGTGAAATAAAAAAACGGTGACAATTTACCCATCACGCCCTGCATATTTATAGAGATAATATGAAAGATATGTATTCATATCTTTGTGTGTCTGTGTGTATGTTTGAAGAGAGAGAGAGGAAAAAATTAGGTTCATTATAGACAGTCAAAACCTTTGTGTACATACGTTAAATTTGTTGTACTTAATGGATCCAGGGGAAGGTTTTAACATAATTCTTATTTAGTTACTTATTATTATTATTATTATTATTATTATTAGTAGTAGTAGTAGTAGTAGTATACTGCAGTTAGTAGTAGAAGCTGTGACCACCAAAAATGTAAACGAGTAAGCAATTGACAATCAACGTGAAATCTAATTCTTCATGCCACATGGCTCCTTGCGTGGGTCAAAAAACAGCGCCTTCTGTACTTGGAAGTCAGGGTGGGATCGATTGTGGTAGAAAATGGGGAATAAAAAAAACTAATTAATGGTGTTTGCGTTTGCTTGAAATTATTATTATTATTATAACAACAACCATGGGGCAAAAATGGAACAGTGGACATCGGCTCGGAACAAGAAATCGAAAAGCCGGGTTCGAATTCCAGTTCGTTGCATTAACTAACGAGCCAATACCCTTGTGGAATGGTATTAATCCATTTCTTCTCCCAGCTATGGGTTAAATGGCAGAACAGATTGGGTTTTATAGCCTTGCTTGGTAACCACGCCAGGAGGATAAATGAGTTTGCATAGGGTCAACACCTCTACCTATAAAAAAAAATTGCAGAAGGGTTGTCGATAGCCCATACTTCACTACTCCACTGGATGTGATAGGAATTTTTATTTTTTTATGGAGCAATATGTTCTTATTTATCTTTTACTTTTAAAAGAAAAAAATTGTCTTCTTTTGAAAAGAGATTTTACAATGACTTTTTTTTTGTTGTTGTTAAATATATTTTCCCTACATTTAATAGTATTTCTTCATTAGAAATTTATCAGGAGTAAATGTTTTTCTTTTAAGTTAATTATTATTACACAGTTAATGTACATGGCCAGTGTTGTTGAAAATGAACCATGACCCAATGTGAATAATGACAATAGCATTGTATAATAGACATTTCTTAGTTACTTATTTAATTTTAATTTTTTTTTTTAAATAATGATTACCTGATACAAGGCCCTAGAGCGACTTAATAAGAAGTAGTTCTATGAGCATAAGGGAGGTGGTAAGAAGCGTTGTTTATAAAATTAGGTAGGAAAGATAACGGTTAAACGTAAACCTGAAGAGATTAAAATTTTAGTGATTGGAAAAACATCATCTTTGGAGGGGTTTTTCTAAGCGTAGCTTAGATGTGGCACAAAACTGAAAGTATGGGACACCCAATGAGGATCGAACATCATCTTTGAAGCCTGTTCTAAAAATATTGGTTCTTGAGAAGAAGTTGTCCAAGTGGAAATATCTTTTTCCATTCATATCGGTTCACGGCCATATCATGTTGAAACACCTGTGCCACTGTGATCCCCAAAGTTAATAAAATTTTCACATTAAAATAACCCATAGAGGTTGATATCATCTTCATCATTACGACTGTAACCTTCAACCAGGAGTGACTCTTGAGTCTTGTTTGAAGTAAATTTAGTAATTTAGTAAATATATATATATATATATATATATATATATATATATATATATATATATCATTGTCATCGTCGCCATTATCACTTCTTTCACGTTCAATTTTTGTACTCGTCTGCATAGTTTTCCTGTCATTCACTATTTGTTTCACATCTTCTGCCTATGATTAATCGGTCTTTTCATTGTATTTCATCACTATATTTTCTTGAGTGGATTTTTTTCTTACGTTGCGATTTTCTGTTGTCTAAAAACAAGGACTTCCCAACTTCTCGCAGATAATGAAATGAATACATGTGATGCTATTGTTTCTTTAACGTTTGGTGTCAGTCCCTCCCTAACTAATCCCTCACAGTATTGTTACGTCAACAACCGCCGGGTGATATATTTTCCAACTCATGCTACTGTGAGAGAGCAGTGATTGAATAACCTGGTAATAAAAGTAGTAAATGTTATAAAGCCTACATTAAATAATTTGAAAATGTCTGTTGAAACCAGTATCTTACGATCTGGTAGTGTTTACATGACAGGGTAGTTACTACTTCATCATTTCAGGTGACATTATATCAAGGCTGTTAAATTTACTCAACTATTTAATTAGAATCATTTGCCTCATGTTTTTCTGGGTTTATCTAATACTAGCAGTATAGCCCGGCGTTGTTCGGGTGTAATGAAAGCTTTAAAACTAATTCATGGTCCTGGAGCTCAGACTCTTTGGACGTTGGCACGAAAGACTAAAAAGCAATAGTTGTTTCCAGTTAAAGCGAAACCGTAGACCGAAAGAAAAATGAATAGATATAAGTCATATTTTGATTTCCTGGTATCGATATCAAATAAGTTTTTTTTTTGTCGTAAACTGAATTTTGAAGGCTAAATAAGTCCTCTCAGTAAATGGTATCATGGCTGAGACTAAGAAATACAATTATATCTACTTAGAGCCAAACCCAAAGCAAAAACTAAAATAAAAGGGCTGAAAAAAATACAGACATACAGGCAGGTAAACAGACACACACACACAAACATCTTGCCTTTTATATATATATATATATATATATATATATATATATATATATATATATATATATTATCGATTTTCTGCACTATTGTAGAACTGCAACCTTGAAACTTCTGAATATCGTTTCTTATGTCTTTGTCTATGAGTGTATCAAATTTCTATAACTCGATTTTTTCGATTATCGATTTTCGATATTTTCGGGGATATCTCGACACAAAACCTAGCTAAAAACACTCGCAGACACTTATAGTACGACTGTGTAAATATTCAAGAAAAACGGTTTAACCATTTCAGAGTCTATAGGTAACGGACGGACACACACACACGCACACACGCACACACAGAGACAAAGTTACATTTATAAATAAGTTTAGATATAGATAGGGTTACTGTGTCGTGACAGAACATTTTTCTCGTCAGAATCTATCATTCACATTTACAATTCGTCCATCCATTGAATATTGTTGCCATATCTGGTCTGGTGTTCCAGCTGTACATCTTGAGATTCTTGAGAAAATCCAAAGAAGAATTTGTAAACATCTCAAGGTTATTCACTTTCTCACCGACGTGACATGGCTTCTCTGCTTATTCTACAGATATTTCATTAAAATTGTTCTAACGAAATTTTTTCCCTGGTGCCCCGACTATATGAATTTAAGTGTGTTATTAGATTGGCATTTAAGTCCCACTCGTTTATTGTTGAAATAGCTAAATGCAACCGCCACTTCTGCTTTACTAATTTATTTTCTTGCACTTCCCTACTCTGGAACTCCCTTCCATTTACTTACTTGCCTAATAACTATAATTTTCAAAATTTAATAGAAACATCAATCGCCATCTTCTATCTTCTTGAATCTCATTCAACTTTTGTTCTCTCCTTAATCCTCCTTATACCCAGACCTTTTTCTCACTTTAACTTCCTGTAAACCTCTACTTAGGATAAAATTTTTAAAAAAAGAATAAAGTTAAATATCTATCTGTTTTATAAGCTCTATCTCTATATTAGTAAATAATTTAAGATTTAATCTTTATGTATTTTTAAAAATTCATATGGTGTAATTTTTAGCTGCTCGGAACAAGAAATCAGTGAGCCCAGTTCGAAATCCAGTCGAGTTCATTATATTCACTTTAGCATTTGGGAAAAGTATGAACACATATCATGAATCCTTTTCAGACTTAATTAGCCACCAGTCTAAGAGAAGGAAAACTCTGAATTCAAAACCAGTTGCACTAACAAATCTATCCGGTAAAAACCTCCTCGCTACAGAAACCTCAGTAGCAACGCCTACTGTATTGAAAGTCTACGGAAATGAAGTGTTTTTTTAAACATATCCTACAAGTCACGCACTAATTTAATCCGATATTGCAAGCAAAGAGAAATGTTCCGAATACTTGATGAAGGCTTCTATTGATGAATTTCAAAGTGAAGATTTTTTTTATAATGTTATCTTATCTTCATTAGCCGAAGTACGTGCGACCATTCCAAGAATGCATAAACGGAAAAAAAACATACCCCCGTGTGACAATCCTTAGTTGAAAAGATTGATACAAGAAACATACAAACAGAAGACGAAGAAAATGGAAGCGAGAATACTAAACAATTAACAAAGAGCATTAAAAAATAGTTAATTCTCTGAGAAACCAACACCTCCGGAACATTTGAAATTAATGAAGCCAAGTAACGTAGACAATATGTCGAAATGTGGAAAAAAAGGGAAAATTCACAATAACATCATACAATCGAAATCAATACAGAAGAAATATTCTGGTCTCGAAAACACTTTGAGTCACATTCGAATCCCGACTACACTGAAGATACCCACAGTAATAGAACCTATACCAATATAGATGGTCATGATCATTTAAACAATCTACTCATAGAAAACTCCTGCTTTCTCTCTCAATGTCAATGTACTCATGATGAGGGGTGCGGGGTCTATACTGAGGATATAGTTACTCATAGTTGGGATAGAAATGATCTTGAACAAAAAATTAACATCCTGTACTAAGTATTACAAGAAATAGGATTCAAGATAATTTTTTCTAAAACAGAAACCATGATCAAAAATTGAAATAAAAGCAATGATGGCACCTATCCTGGATCCATCATAAACATTCAGTATATGGAATTATTAAATATCAAACACTTCAAATACCCCAGTGTATGGATCAGTTATAACAAATTTAATATGTGAGGTAATAAAGTGAACGCAGAATGGGCTGCGCTAGAGGTAATTTCACCCCAAACCACAAATTGCTACAAAACCAAAATATTAACCTGAAAATTCGTGTCTTGTTGTTAAATATCTCCGTCAAATTGGGATCTTTCATATGGGTGTCATACATGGCACCAGACTCGTTCAGAAATATCTAAACTGAATACAAATGCTTTCTCAGAACAATGATTAAAAATGGCATTGACTGAATGAAACCAGGAGGTCTTGTCGAGGACTATCCTTCTTCGAATCTTGTGAACTGGTGTTACAGAATCACTAACAAAGATGACTACCAAATAACAAACAATATTACTTGGGGAGTTTCATCAAAAGTAAAAGCTAAAATTGATATCACGTTACTCAAAGAGAGAATAATGACATAATCAAGAAAACCTTAAACAAGCAGTAAATAAAGAACCTCTATCAATACTGGAAAGAGTGATAATTGCTACTCAACTTGAGAAAACTAATTTCCTGAAAAAATTATTTTAAGAGAAATATTTTATTAATTTCAACCGGAAGTAACACTGGCTGCTTGGTTAATGAATACCGAATGTTTCCTTACAAGAGAACGGCTAATATTGCCATTATCATTTTTCATTGCCTAAAGATCTTCTCTTGCCAAAACGTGGGTATTTATTTCATGCCGTATCATAACCTCAGGTCGAAAGTGAGCCTTCACATTTACCAAACAGTTCAAGAATTCATTGCCCACACGATTTCCTGCTAATGTCTCGTCTCTCTTCTTGTCTATTGTTTACGGTAAGCCATCAAAATGATATTGGAATAAAGATATCTAACCGCCGTCATTTCCTCACATGGTAATAGTTAAATATCGTCATGGAATAAAATTATAGGATATTATACAGGGAGAGTTCGAAATATGCCTTTTAAGCAAATACAGAATTTTGAGAAATGTGTGGTTCAAAATAAAAGCTTTGCATTAGTAGATTTTTTACACAAGTTGTAACAAAATACTAAATGTTTTAAAAACCAAGGAAATTTACAACTGAGCTACTAAACAAAAAATAATAATAAATAAAACGTAAGGCATTTTACTTTTAAGGTGTGTGCAAACATTTCCAGCGTTCTTTTTTAAAAACTAGAAACTAGCTACACAATTAAAAACAGGTTTTCCGCTGAAAGGTTTTGTAGATAGTTAATATATGAATATAAAAACAAGAGAAAAAATAATGCTTTCATCCCTATTCATTTGTCCTACACCACCGGATCTGCGCCTGCATTAACATGAAAATAATATAAATAATCGGACTTCAATTCGATTTTTTGAATTCGTTTTCCAAATAGAAAAAATCTGTTACATCTTGATGTCCAAAGGGAAGTATGTTTTCTCGTTATTTCATTCAGTTAGATCGGGGACAGAATTGTGCATATTGACGTCTTTAGAATGTATAGTGGCAATCTCCCAATGATAGAACATAGAATAACTTTCACTGAATTAGTTATATTAGATTTTAGATAAATCAGGAACAATCACCGACTGAAGAAGGAAGTAGTAAATGCTTCACTGCTAAAGTATGCTGTTTTTAAATAGATTAACAGCTCAAAATTGTTTTTCTTTTTAGTCGTAATCGTAGCAGATAGTATTTTGCATGGTACACTTAAACGAAATTTCCAGGCTGAAGTAGAAAGCCACCAATCATAAGTCCATCTGTTGGGTCTTCTTGTGAATTAGATAAAACTAATTTAATTTACGTTTTGTTCATAAGTAACATATGTTCATTACCTATTGTGGAGTGAGTTTTATCCTTATTGGGTGCCCCACAATTGTGGCTTTGGGCTAAACAAACCTACGTTCGAAGGTGCCTTGTCGTAAAGTAAGAGTTAGCGAATTAGTCAGTTTAACCGTTACGGCTAAGGCGAGAATTTAATCCTCACTGGATGTCATATACTTATGGCCTGGTGCCAGACTAAAAATGTAAATAACGTGTGTTTGTTTCTTAAAAAATTAGTTGACTAAATCTATTTATTCATTGCATTTTCGTGATTCCAATATTCAGTCTATTGGGATGTACTAAAAATATTTTTGTTTTTTTACAGACTATGACTCTAAAGATTATATATTCTCAATCAACTAAGTGACAAATTTTACATTTGTATTATATATATATATTCGTTATCTGAAAAAGACCAATAATAGTCTGAAGTACACGGAACATTGCACTCAATATATATATATATATATATATATATATATATATATATATATATATATTATCCATATAAATATTCATATTATCCTACATCTACAGAAGTTTCATGCAGTCATCAGTTGCATAAAGTTCATAATATGCACCTGATGATTTCATAATGCATGAAACTCCGAGTCGTGCTATAGACGTAGGATAAAATAGATATTTATTAATATATATTTCTTATCTCTGTTATATTACAAAGAGCACTGTTTTATTATCACCAGAAATATAATTTTATATGTGTATGTACTTGCGTGTATATCCATATGTATATTTATTGCTATCTTACGCTCTCACACCTTGAATGAGCACTCTAGAAGAATGGTAGACTTTGAAAAAACTGTAGCTACTCTAGCATTTACGCATCGTTCATTCAGTAATTAATTAGAACATTCTTGGTTACTGGTGTATGTTTACATGGTATATCACACGCTAAAAGTCTGCCTTCTCCTACCGAGCGCCCATAGCTCAGAGGTAGAATCGCCGACTGATGACAATTCAATAACAAAAAACAGATATGGAGATAGAAAATGTAAATTATATAGTGAACGAAATATACAAACTGGAACACGGGTTAGTCAATTCAGGAATACTATTAGTAGAAATAATATATACAGTATTGAAGTGAAAAGTATGTCTGGGTAACTGCTTCTAGACCCAACCAACTCTAACTAACTCTGCACCAACTTAGAAATCAACCAAACTTTTACAACTCTATAAGGGCAACATGTGACACATGGTCAGTTATGACTGGGATTTCCGGGCTATTTGGCCCGGCCAAAAAACGCCTGTCTATTTTTGCCCAGTCGTGCTTCTACCCTTCGGCGGAACCACGACTGGGTTATTGCTCTCTGCTCGAAGGCAGAGAGCTGACAGTGTCATAGTTGCAGAGGCAAATGCCAACTTACAACTCAACCAAACTTTTACAACTCTGCAGTTTTTTCCATACGCAGAATTATATGTCCACTCAGACGAGTCCATTATTATATACAAAAAGGGGCGATCCCACAAGACAAACCGCACTGATGAGCTGTGATAAAGCAAAACAGATATGTCTGCGGATAACTATATATATATATATATATTACAAAAATCCGAATTCTACATTCGTTGAATAGCTACTTCAGCGAGAAAATTCTCACTTCTTCAGCAACGATCAAAAACCTCGACGACAAATTTAGTTTTTTTTCCTCTTTCTGAATCCTTCCACCAAAAAAAAAAAAAAAAAGAAGCTTCCCGTGTATGGATATGTGTTTGGGCTCCTTCCGGTATGTGAATTTTTATACCATATTTGAATTAATAAAATTTTGTTTTAAATCGTTGCTGAAAAAGTGAGGATTTTTTCGCTGAAATAGCTATTCAACGAATGCAGAATTTGGAATTTTTTTAATGTAATATATATATTTGGATCTGTAAATAGATAATACTATTTACATCGAGCCCTCCACCTGGATCATTTTTAATATTAATAAAATTAATATTAATATGATCTGGTTTTTGAGATTTTACTTAATTGCTCTTGCTTTTTTGAATTTAAAATATATATATATATATATATATATATATATATATATATATATATATATATAGTATCGGAGAGTAAACCCCAAAAGTTAGGCATTAAATTTGTAATAATTATAAATAGTTGTAAAATTAGGAGCAACAAAAAGAAAAGAAACTATTTCGAAAGCAATAATCAGCAACACACACAAATATTGAATAATATATACATATATATATATATATATATATATATATATATATATATATATATATATATATATAAAAAGGTGCGATGAGTAAATTGTCGCGTTTTTTTTTTTGTTTTTTGTTTTTTTAAATTTTGCACTGTATTGCACAGTATACTCGGGCAGTTGACAACTATTTGTAATAAAGCGAATACCATGATGTAAATCACTCTGCCATAAATTTAGAAACGAATTTCTGTACTGCTTGGCATTCGCACCGGAAGCTCTAATAAGTATTTTGTGTCAATATGAAGACAGTGCAGAGAATTCGGAAAGAGCTGAATAAGTTTAATGGTGATAACGAAGGTTCTGCATCTCGGAAAACTCACTGTGATTATTCTTATAAGAAAAGAACTCACGAATTTGTTGGTGAGGACCTCAGACTCAACACAAGGGCCTACATCAACTGACATGATGAGCTAGAGCTTCTCTGGGTCAAGAGGGTGGCTACTGGAAGACTATATATCTGTACAACGAGACTCTGTACCACGTTACACAAGCAGGAGAACCCAGTCTTGGCTGTCAGATAATTTCTGCGATCACATCACCCCTAACTTCTCAAACTGCAACACCCTTGATTATTATGTGTGTGGTGCAGATGATCGAGAGACCAACAAAACTTCTTGTAACACCAAAGACGAAGTGAAGACAAGGATTATGGTAGCATTCACCATCTTAAACGAGGAGACCGTCCATAAAGAGATACAGGAGATTCCGAAGGCGTCTGGAGGACGTGGATGAAGCAAATGGTAATTTCATTGAATAAATTTACTTTTTAATATTTCAAGATATTTTTGTGTAATATATCTGTTAAAAGGAAGTGTCTGTGTTATTTTAATTTTTGCGTTATTTAGACGACAATTTATCCATTGCAACATCACTCTCTCTCTCTCTCTCTCTCTCTCTCTCTCTGTCTGTCTTTCTTTTTCTCTCTGTCTCTAGAGAGAGAGAGAGAGAGATAGAGAGAGAGAGAAAGCGAGTGATATAGCATTCTTATTTTTTCAGGCAAGTCTTGTGCCGGAAAGGCCTCACCAACTCTAAGATATCTATGACAGGTAATGCGAATTTGTAAGTCCCAACAATGTTTTAATAAAATGAAAAGCCAAAAAAAAAAAACAAAAAAAAAAACAACACAAAACAGAACCAATCGTTCAATTTCATTTTATTCAATTTTATTAATTTTTTTTTAACCCAAAACATATAAAATACAAACGACCTGCGTTTTGTACAATCAGGCACAGCCAATTTGACATAAAATACGTATATTCAAAAATGTATTCATATGTATATATGTAGAGTTTATACACTCTCACATTAACACAAACTTGTGTAGGTTTTGTGTTCGTTGTATCACTTTTGTTAAGGTGAATTAGGTTAAATATATTAAAGCTTTTTTGTCTTGAAATAAAGCTATAACATTAGTTGATAGATAAATTAAATTGTATACTAAATAAAACAAGATTTTTTTCAGAATAACTATTTGCCGTTAAAAAAGATATCCCACGTTTTAAAGTTATCCAGTTAGAAGAGAATTCATTTGAAGGTTACCTGCAGCGAAAGTATTTTTCAATTCTAATCACAGAAATATAAAAAGAAATTCTTTAATTAGAAATGATATTAGTAAAATGAGAAAATATAAAATTATGAAAACATGTTTTACATTTTTGGCTTAAATTATCATAAGCGATTGCTTTTTGATGTTTCAGGAAAAAAGAAAAGAAAAATACGTAATGCAAAACATATTTGAATTTGTATGAGATTAATTATTTTATTTTAATAAGTACTTTTATTTCGAATTATGCTCCAAGTTTATAATACATATGCGCAACTACACTTTTATATGTGCATGTGTGTAGTCTGAATTTAAGAACTGAAACTGCCAGTCATTGTGCTATACTGATTTCTTATGCTCACAGTGTTAACATCTATCTATGTATTTGTCTAACATATACAGACAGTGCCTTCAATAGAAAGTTACGCGGAATATTGACTCAGATTTTTATACCTCAAACGATATTCAACTATAGATAACTGGCTGTGTGAAACTGACAGTTATGATGCAATATTGATTTTGTGTTCATACTGTCTATATCTACAAACGCTTTATCTCTGATATTGATATACTGAGCGGTATTTCTTTAATAAATATTACAAAATTATATACATATAAGAAACGCGTATATTTAACTTTTAAAAAGTGGAATACTTTCTGTCAACCTAATCTTTCTTTAATGGTAGATGTCTATTGGCCATATAATAAATACAGTCTCGCTATGACATAAGAACCAAATTAAGTTTGCCATTTATTTGCAGCCACAGACATTAATTAATGAATTTGAATTTAACATAATTCGCTGTGTCTAAGAAAGCCTTTGCTGTTTTATTAAACTAAACGTGAATAGTGGACTCAAGTATTACACTGATTGGACAATAGTCTTTTTACTGTTTCTCGTGGAACTGACTTAGAATATAATGTGTGATTAAACTTTCAATGTTACCATTAAAAAGAAAGGCTTATGGGAGTATTCTATTAAAATTTAAAGGAAAAGTTAATTTTGCTGATAATAACATATGGTTAATATCATTGTCATTCTTCAATTTTAAAAAAATTAATGGAATAGAAAATGATTATTGTTCTCTCTAACCTATTCAGACTATCATTTCCATCTTTAGTCTTTTTTTTTCAATTTAATTATTGTTTAATTGCGACTTTAATTTTCACTACTCGCTTCTGGTAGAGGATATCCGCACGTGTGGGACAATCGCAATCGTATAAAGTAATTATAATCATTAAGAGATGGTTGGTTATTGTCTGAAAAGGTTAACAGCTAGCGTATCAAACAGATTTTAGCAGATAAATACAGATTAAACAAATCATAATTTTTCCACATTTTCAACGATTTCTCAACTTTAGGAATTACAATTGTGTTGATTAGTTCGGAGCAGTGCTGAACTGACGGCTACAATATTTGTGCCAAGTTGGTGAGATTTAGTTAAGGACATCGGAAAAAGAAAAATCAAATCAAAACGCCTTTTTCAGAAAGGACAATGCGTAAGAAAAAACATTATCAGTTAATCTCTGAATTTTATCAATTCATGTAATCATAGACAGATAAGTAAAGTGTGTGTGTGTGTGTGTGTGTGTGTGTGTGTGTGTGTGTGTGTGTGTGTGTGAATATTGTTTAATAGAGAATTTTTATAAAATTGTCTCCATGAATATTTCCGATAGACGAATGATGAATATCATTTTACTCACTTCATTTTGAAAATTTATATTTCCTTTCTTCCTAATAATAAACAAGTTTTCATAAAATTTTGTTCAGATGTTTTAAGAAAAGGTTCTGAGGGCATCATCATTTTTTCTTCCGATTAAAAAATTAAATGTGACAGTCGTTAGCAAAGAAAAGTTCACTGGATTTATCTGACAAAATCGTACCATTGTAATTCATGTTTGTGTAAAATGTGCTGAACGAAAAAATAAAATGAAAGCAAGTGCTAAGTAAATGCAATTTTGTTAAAATCTGTGTCATTTAAAAAAAAAGGTAAAGAAAAAAATGCGATAAAACATAAACACAACAACACAAAAATTGAAACAGTAACCAAAAACAAAACCAGTTTCATAATTCATTTCATTGACATCGACTTGTGTTTCAGAGAATATTCAAGGTTTCTAACATAAAACAAGGTTTTTTGTAATACTGTTATCAACATTTCTATCAACATATTTAGACCAATCAATGATGATATCACAAAAATTTTCTTAATTTCTTGAACTGAGGTGAGAACAGAAATAAGAATTAGTTCCAAGTCAATGAATGAATTAGGAAAGTCTGGACCACTTTCAATTATGCTTCGCTCAGAAAGCCACTTTTGGTGTAAAAACTCAAATAAATAAATAAATAAATAAATAATAATAAAATTAAATAAACTCAAATGACTGTGCTAAACTGTCTCCGCACGTGTGAACATTTAAAACAAAGATTGTATATACAGTCAGCAACTGTCTCTTTTTCTCGGGCCAGCAAAAGTAAATACTTTAGCAATAGTTCCATCCAAGATATTCATGGATTATTCTTTGGAATATAATGTTTTTTCTTCTTCTATTTTTTTTTTTTTTTTACTTTGTAAGTTGTTAGCTTATTTTGGCACCTGTCCATAAAGGTGTACATCATTTACATTTCTTTTAGTTTTAAGATGTTTCATGTTAATCTTCGGAGTTTTTAGAAGTCCAAAATTTTTATGAGTCCATTTATTGTTTTTTTCTTTTTATCACAGATGTTTTTTATTTGTTTGTTTGTTTTTAACTATGCATGCATTGGTTTAAATCATTCAAGCAGTGGAAAGAAAAATGAGTAAACCATTTTTATTTTTCGGATGCTACTAAAAGAAAAAAATGTTCACTCTATATTTTAAAATATATTTCTCGAGATTTTAAGAAAAAACATTTAATATTTTGTACTGGCCATTAGTTCATATGAAGATTTTTTTCACCTTTCTTTTTTAAAAGATGTGTTACTTTGTTATATTAGTTTAAACAAAATTAGGGAAATTTTATCTCAACGACTTTTCTCTTCATGACGCTTAAAAGCGTCGCAATCTATGTCTTTCCCTTTGCTCTGCTCATTGTGGGGAACATTCCACTGAAAATCACTGAAAGCGATCATCCTCCCTTTTTGTTTCGGCATCTTTTCAGCTGTATGGGTGCAAAGGTGTCTGCTCGCTTGTGTATATGTGTATAAAAGTGCCGAGGCAAGTAAATTCATACATACACTCACACATATGCCACAAGTTGTCCCTGTTAGTCGTCAGCTTTTATGTACTAAAAACATTAGGGCCGCTTACCTCGAATTCTTTCGTTTGATTCGAATTATATACGAACAGCTTAGTCGTTTTTTTTTTCTTTTGTTTCTTCGTTTTTTGGTGATTTTTGTTTGTTTTTTTGTTGAGGGGGTTCAAACATGTGTTGCAAATTTCCCAAAATGGGGAATTATACTGTCTAGTTGATGAGGTCTCCCGGCCGTCAGTATTGTTGGATGGTCATCCCTTGATTCTATGGTTAGTTGTAATAAATAGAGCTCTTTGAGCTTAGCCAGTTCGGCAGGGGTGAGCGTCTCCAACAAATCGTGTAGGGCATTGCGTCTTGTCGTGGTGAACGACGGGAGTTGGAAGCAACTTTTAACAAACGGTGTCGCTAAATCCGTCGCACGGATAAAGATACCCTCTTTGGGATCTAATTCCAGTTGGGACGATTTTTCAGCAACTATTTCCTCTGTATCTGTTGTGTTCCTTTTACTGTCGGCATTCAAGGAGGTGCACGGACCGCCTTCTTCATCGGTGGGTGCTTCTTGGTCTTCGTTCTCCGATATTTCTGGTTGTTCAGAGTGGCTGCCATCGATGTTGGAAACACATTCTGCCAACCAGGCCAGAGCACGTTGATCGAGTCCCTCGAGAATATTTCCCAGGGCGTTTCTTCGGGCGCGCAAGTAATTCGTTTGGAAAACGGTAACGTCGTTGTCTAGCATTTTGATCCTTTTTTTTGATACAAAGTTTTGGTTAGTAGTATAATTGTTGGTTGAATCAAAGATCACAGACAACATAGAATTTCTTTTAAATACGCTGTAGTCCAAAGAAAGATTAAGGAACGTTGTTAAAATTCAAAGTTTTGTATTTCAAACAAGTTTTTTTTTTTTTTTTTTTAAGTCCGATTAAAAACGTCGAATAATAAATTATATAGGTTTCTCTCTGGTTCTGTTTCCAGAAAGGAAAAATAAAATAACAAAATCTTTTTTGTTTGTGTACTATGCTGTTTCTTACAATCCAAAAGATACGGTCACTGTTATTTTTTTCTCTTCAGTACACTTATAGCAACATGTGTCTAAGTGAACAACACTTACTGTAATGTTGTAGATGCAGTAGTAAACATGAACTTTAAGTAGACGCTTAGCTCGTTACCGGTTTGGTTTATATACGTGATTCTATAGCGATAACATACGTCACGGAATTTTTTTTACTTTCTATTAGCCTGACGTTATCAGCAGGCGGGTTTTCGGAGAAGATTGAATTAATATTGCGTGTCACCTGACAAAGTTTAATATTCGATTATAGTAACTGTGGACACGCCTACAAGCTGATCCATATAAGGTTATATGACACCCAATTATTAAGCTGCTCCCTCACCACAGGCACTTGTAATGACGTCAAGAGTTTTACTTTCCATGAAAAACGTATCAACCAACTTCTGTTTTTCTTTTATATGAAGGAAAAGATTTTGACAGAACAGGGCAATTAGGTCTAAAAGACTGTCGGTTTAGGCGTCGTAATTCGGTGTTATTGTTAAATGCTGTATTTTTAATCTTTTAGTTAGTGGCTCCTTTGTCAGGAAAATGTTTAGAGACTCAAGAAAGAAACAAAAGTAGAATATATAAGAATGAAAAAAAAATGAACATTGTATTTACGGAACACAATTCTAAGACTCAGTCAGTTAAGTGCCATACGTGATACACGCTTGGGCGATCATGTCTCGAAAGAAACATGACTGACTGAGCAGAAAATTATCCCTTAGTAGGTCGCCATTTCTTTCTGCGGTAGACTGGTTACCATCCAAGGCTATGGAATGTTTTTTAACCCATAACTAGAGGAAAGATATGGATTAATACCTTTCCCAAGGGTATTTGCGCGTAAGTGAATGCAGGGAATTCAACTGGAATTCGAGCGAGGCTTCCCGATTTCTCAATCCGAGCCGATATCCACTGCACCACAACAAATATCCTCCAATTCTAAGACTAAGAAGATTATATAAGAAAAACAGAACAGTGTAGTCTGATATCATGTAACCGTATGGAGATTTTACTAGAAAAGATTAGTTTTTCAATAAACAAGAATAGCCATTTCTCTCTCTATCATACACGCACGCACGTACATGATTTATCCATGATAGATCCAATGCATGGAACTCACATACATCTTGGCGTACGCACACGTGTAAAGTATATATATATATATATATATATATATATATATATATATATATACACGTGTATATATAAATTTTCACGTGTAAAGTGTAGGGGTAGAGTCGCCGACTGACGCCAATTCGGTCGGGTTTCGAGCCTGGGTTATGTAGCAACCGGAGTCTAACCGTACTGATGAGCTGTGATACAGCGAAACAGATCTGTCTGCGGATGACAATATATATATATATACTACGTTAGAACATGTGAAAAACTACAAGCTACTATAAAATTGTACATTTTGTTTCGACATTGAAAAAACAATGTCTCATCAAGTCGTTAAAAATAATGGTAATAAACATTTTATTTTTTAAAAATTTGTTTTAAGAACAACACTTTATTTGAAAAAAATTTTCGTACAAGGTAAAAAGATATTAATTTTTTTGTTTTTTTTTTTTTGTACGAGGTGGAAAGATAGTAAAGAAGAAAGACAAAGGGAAGAAAAGACAAGAAAATAAAATGAGAAATCAAGAAAAGGAAAAGAAAGAGGAAAAGGAAAGATACAAGCAAAATAGAAAGTGAAGCGAAGACGTAAGTGAGAAAATGTAGGGAGGGAAGAGCCAATGGAAACGGCTCAAAGAGAGAAATTTTAAAATTTGGGCCGGGAATGAATTATAGACAGATATTGACATCTGTTACAAAGTTGCAGCTGAAATATTTTAGCATCTTTTTTTTTAAATGAAATCCTATACACAAACAGAAAGATAATTTATAAAACGCAAAAAACGCATATTCAAAAAGTCAATAAAAAGATATAGATTCATTAGATCTAATATTATAAATTAGAAAAAATAAAAGTAAAATAAATACAAATAAAAATTAAATTAAATTAAATCAAAATTAAAGTTCATGAAAAGTGTCACATTACTAAATCAAAGGAATGAAACTACTGTAAATTGTAAACATATTAAAGAATTAACCTTACTATCCTGCTAGCATTACTAAATCTAAGGTATGAAACTATAGCAATCGTAAACATTTTTTAGTATTAGTCTTACTATCTTGATAACTTCCTTTAACTATATAATCTTTCTTCTTGTTATTTTATCTTTGTTTTCTTTTGGAATTTGTGTGTTATTTATTACCTTAAGTATTTTTTATTCTACTCGATAATCACTGTTAGTTAATATGTTTAGCCATGTATGAGCTTGTTATATTTATTCTTTTATTTTTTATTTATTTGTTATTATTTGTTTATTATTATTATTATGTCATTTTTTCATCATATTTCGATTTCTGCTTTGGTCTCACTACCAACCAAGTCTGCGGGGAGACCTAAGGCAGGTCGTGGCGTGTTGTTATGACTCCATTTCATGTTTTTCTATCTTCCCTATCATCCCTAGCATTACATCGATAAAATTTTCCTTAGTGTGTGGGCTGTACTTAATAAGACAATTTTTTGTATATCTCTTAAGCTGGGGTTTCCAGGGATTCTTTCAATGTGTTGTTTTGTTCCATTTTTTATCATTCCAAGTGCACCTACTATCACTGGCACAACTCTTGTTTTCAATTTCCACATTTTTTCTATTTCAATTTCCAGGTCTTTATATTTTGACAGTTTTTCAAATTCCTTGATTGCTATGTTACAATCCGCTGGACAAGCCATATCAATTAATAGACAAGTTTTCTCCTTCTGGTTTTTAACAATAATGTCTGGCCTGTTTGCTTCAATTTTTCTGTCTGTGTAGATGGTGTAATCCCATAGAATGGTTACATCTTCTATTATTTTGTTTTATATATTTTGTTCTTTATTATTGTTACTTTAATATTTTCTATTTTCTTTATGCTTATTTTATTTATTTGTTTATATTATTTTATTTAAATTCAAATTTAATTTTATATTTTAACTTTATTTTATTTTGATTTTTTTATCTAATTTATAATAATTTATCTAATGGATTTATATCTACGTATTGTTTTTTAAAATTATCCTTTATTTTGCGTTTTATGAATAATCTTTCTGTTTGTGTGTGGGATTTCATCTTTTTTTTTTCTTTTTATGCCAAAAGATTTCAGCTACAATATTGTAATAGGGGTCAATATCTGTCTACAATTTATTTCCCGCCAAAATTTTAAAATTTCTCTCTTTTCACTGTTTCCATTGGCTCTTATCTCTTACACTTTTTCACTTACTTTTTCTCTTCACTTTCTTTTTTTTCCCTTTTCCTCCTTCTTTTTCTTTTTCTTGATTTCTCATATTATTTTCTTCTCTCTTCTTTTTTTCTTTCTTTTTTACTATTTTTTTACTTCGTACAAAAAAATAAAAAATAAAGGGAAGTGTTATTCTAAAAATAAAATAAAATAAAAATGTTTATTACCATCAATTTTATCTATCTGATGAGACATTGTTTTTTCAATATCGAAACAAAATGTACAATTTTGTAGTAGTTTGTAATGTTTCACCTGTTCTAACGTAATAATAAATAATAAATATTCATTGCTCTATTT
This sequence comes from Ascarosepion bandense, assembly GCA_037127315.1. Taxonomy (NCBI): domain Eukaryota; kingdom Metazoa; phylum Mollusca; class Cephalopoda; order Sepiida; family Sepiidae; genus Ascarosepion; species Ascarosepion bandense. Next base: position 94,026 of record JBBBDQ010000824.1, on the reverse strand, counting down.
TTATATTGAGCACTGTTTTAAATTAATTAATTACTAACCTTCACTTAGTCTAAAAACAAATCTATAAATATCGAACGTCCAGTGAGGATCGAACTCACTACTAAATAATCGTGTTAGTTTATGGGAGGCGCTTTTCACGCACGGAAATGTTCCATACACCTTCCAATTTATCTGCCGATAAAGAATCTTTATGTCAGACATATCGCTGCCCATTTCCTCATCTGACTAACACTTGGCTGATAAGCATGCTCATATGCACGCATACGTAGATATGAATTGAATTTTATTAAATATGAATATAAAAATGTATTCTCTTGTCCCACCTCTTCTTACTTCGATTCACATTGACAAACACATTTTCAAATCTTTTTCTATGTTAGCGATGATTGTTTGTACATCCTCAATGGAAAGATAACATTTTTCTTTAAAAAAAATTCCTTTGAATATAGAAATAATAGAAAAATAAGCAACAAAGAAATATGGTTACTGTCAGAAATTTTCTTCTTTTATGTACCGTGTCCCGTCGAGACGTGGACGAACATGGCTATACAGAATTTTCTATCCTTTATCGCTCTCATCATTGTTTGTCCCTTACTGTATACCAGTCCATGTTTTGTGATCAGTTTGCACAAGCTTTTTAGGCGGGTTACTCGCTGTTTCTCTCTGTCCTTCTTGCCTTCAATATGTTCGATAAGTGTGAAATTTGCCAAACCTTCTTTCTTCAATATGTGTCCCCGAAATTTCAACTCTTTCTGATTCTCATCACAAGTGTCCTTTGGTTCCTTTTTTCCTTAAAACTTTCTTGTTGTTCGCATGTTCCGTCCATGGTATTCTCATCATCTTTCTTTAGAACCACATCTCTGTAAAACCACACTCACTACCATATAGAAAGATTAATATTCCACATTCTTTTCTTTATTTCTAACGAAGTTTTCCTGTTTCTTTATACTTTGTTGAGTTTAAACAGAAAATTTTGTTAGAAACAAAAAATGAATGCTGAATAGTTAGAAATGAAATTTATAACGCCAAAAATATTTGTAGTCGAGGTAATAAATATCTTAACAAACACGAAAGCCTTGTTAATTTTCTTTAGTAGGATTTAAGTTATATTTTATTTATTTATCACGTTTTAACTAACACTCTCTAATTTTATTTTATTTTACAATGAGGTAATGAAAAGTTATTAATCTGACCTATTTTCCAAAATCTGACCAGATATTAAAGACAATTTTCTTGTGGCCCGGCTGAAGGGACATGACAGAGAGACAAACAGAGAGAGAAAAGGAGGAACAGGAAATGAGATAGATAGATAGATAGATAGAGAGAGAGAGAGAGAGAGAGAGAGAGAGAGAGAGAAGTGGGAATATGAAGATTTGAAGAGGCGGCTTTAGGATAGGAGTCTCGTAACCAATCTTTCGAACCAAGTCCAAATACTTTCACTCCGTATGTATGCAATTAGGGGTCAAACAATCAGGCTCACAAGTTGTTATTAGTTCTTTTTGTGGGACCATTTAACTAGCAGAAACGAGTAAAAAAATAGTGGTCAGCCTTTTTTATTTCCTTTCTCACCGGATAATCTCAATTAAAATTTTTAATAAAACCCTATGTCAATGCAAAATTATTGGGACGGGTATTCACAGAGAGCAAGAACTGCTATATACAGGTAGACATTGTACGTGTGAAAACATTAACAGTGGGTATTTGTGCATTTAAACGAGGTAGCAATTAAGTGAATTCGTAAGATGAAAAGTAATTTGACAAATTAGTTGTTCCATTTTTTCCTCTCATTCTGCTTGTACCTTTTTTCTTATCTAAATTCACTTTATGGTTAAATAATACACTGGATATTTACAATGAGGCTTACACTATAAGTTAATTACTGTCAGTTTTTAAGCGTTAATGTAATAACATTTTATCCTAAAAATTATTATTTAGTAAAGAAAAAAATCCCAAATATTTTCCCTCTTCTTATTTTGCTGCTGTCGATTTATTTTAATTTTCTATAACAAAAACAAAATAAATGGCCGTAATTGTAATCGGATTGCAATCCCGATGATTAAGAGTTCGAATTCTGGTTGGGATTGTTATATTTACTTTCTTCCTTGGAAAAGGTATGAATCCACCTATCAGTAGGGCAGACTTAACTCTCAAGCCATGGTTGGCTAGAGAGTCAAGTTCTAGGAGAAAGACCACTCTGAATTCAAAACAGTATTTGTCCCTAGTGAGGTACATACTTGAACTGTAACTAAGGTTTGCTTAGCATTAGTAGTAGTATAAACGACAGGTTAGCTCTTTGGATGTTGAAGAAATACAAATCGGCCTTAGGAGAGGCTTGGGAGCGAGCAACCGTGGCGAAGATAAAAGATCACACTTATTTATAGTGTGCCTTCAAGTCGAAACACCTGTGATGGTGGTTGTCATCTTTCTTTATATTTTGTAGATGTCTAGTTTTTTAATCTTGTTCTGATGTACGGCCAATTCTAGGCCCGCCTCGGGCTCCACAAACACTAGATATAATATTTTAGTGCATAAAATGAGATACTGAGCTTTAAACGAAAACAATGCGAATATAATCTAGTATCAAAGTAGAACGATTAAAAAAGGAGAGTTGTTTAAACGTAAAATTCCCACCTTTAATAATGACCTTCCCATTTATCTAGATGTCGGGAGACAATGTTTGAGATTTAAATCTAATCTCGTGAATTTCCTCAGTTCAACAATTCTTCCAAAGAGATAATCTTCTTAAAACGGTACAAAAGAAACTTTTTAATTATATTTTTCTTTTTCTTCAACTATGATCCCAATGACGTCAGTTAATTTGCCCTTTGGACGAAGTTAGTCAGTGAATCGGAGAGTGAGTCGGTTCATTTTGACGTGTTTACAAGCATTAGTGTGGTAAACAAGGAACAAACGGAGAGAGATGAGGTTACACCAATCTTCAAAATGAGGGAGGTTTTACTAGCTTTAATAAAATTAACATTAAAAATCTCGTGTTTTTTTTAACCTAGGCGCGAACACTGGCCGCTAACATTAATAATACACAACTACCTAACCCACTAAACAGGCTATATTTGCTTGTATTGGATTTCATTCACCTAATCGGCATAGATCATGAGTATAACTGTTAATTCAGCCGGCTTCTACGATTAGTAAAAAGAAAAGTGTAAAAAACAATATTCTTTGCTCCCCCCCTCCAATGCCATCGTATATACCCGTCAGAGTCTAAGGTAAATTTTTATTCTTCATTCAGACTGTGTTTCACTATTTGTTTAAAAGGTTCATGGTTTCAACTGGTTTTTGAACAACAACTGATTTTCCAGACGGACAATTCGATTTTGGCTAATGGTTAGCAAACTAATCTAGTTAACTATAACTACGGAGTAGTGAGTTCAATCTCAACCATGTACCAGCTAAGTTTTATCAACAAGGAATTCCTTGGTGTGTGGAGTAATGGGCAACGAGCTAATCTGATCGATCATTACTATTGGGTTCTGACTTCGCGCCTCGTACTTGTGTCAAAACTAAACGAAGCTCAATAAATTACAACTGTTGGATACCTCGAAGTGAGCTAATGGTTTGCGAGCTAATCTGGTCGCCATTAATAATTAGTTCGGTTCTCACTGGGTGCTCATGTTGTCATATCTGGTCAAGTGTTCTTACTATTCATCTCAAGGTTCTCGACATAATCTAAAGAAAGATCTGCAATGTACTAGATTCTGACTAGCATCTCGACTCTAGTCACTTTCTCACCGACGTGACGTACCTTCTCTTTGTCTTTTCTACAAATATTTTCATGGCAACTGCTCTGACGAGCTTTTTTTCTTCTACAAATTGGCGTCTAGCTCCAAACCTTTTACCGTTGAAATAGTTAAATGTAACCACCACTTCTGCTCCAACAGTTTGTTTTCTCGCACTTCCCACCTGTGGAAGTCTCTTCCGTTTACTTGCTTTCTTGATAGCTACAATCTCCAAAAATGTAAATGCAACGACAATTGCCATCTTTTATCTTCTTGAACCCCGTTCATCTTTTATCCTTTTTTCAATACCCTCTGTACCCAGTTTTTCCTCTCAGTGTAACACTAGTGGTGGTCCTGCTTTGCTTGGGATGAAATGATTTTTTAAAAATTGTGTTAAGGAAATAAAAAAAATAGATTTATAATTTTAATAACCTTCCTCTGAAACACAAACAAATTATATTAAAGGAGTAAGAAAAACCGGCGCCGGGCCATAGAATTCGAGAAACTGCAAATAAGGCTAATTTTGTCTTAGTGTTCACCAGGGCCAGTAAAAAAACGAGTCTGAAGATAAAATATATGAAAAGACTCAAAGCTTCTGCTTGGTTTTTTTTTAAACCCATATCAACATTGCAAAGCAGCGACACTTTTAGCTTTCGTTTGATATCAAAGACGAATACAACTAAATGCTTTGGATATTAAATACAAGAATTATAAAAAGTTGATTTATCATTTATAATTACTTGTTGATACTAGATGATCATTAAAGAGAAGCTGTTGTATCATAAAATAATTCTGATGACAGAAAAAAGGCCAAAGAATGTGCAAGGATGTCAAATAGAGAGTTTAGTTCCCTACCCCTCCTGTTCAGACAAAACACAAACGTATTTTAAATATCTAAAGAAATTTTATAAATAAAACACCCTAAAAAGAAGTTGTTGATATTTCTAAAACACATAGTTGTAAAATAATCACAATGACAATGGTAGTAGTAATTCTCAGTTATGTTATTTTCGTATCAACGAGACACAAATGCGAAATATATACTCGGCCTCTCGCCATTCAGCTGTTTATATAACACTGGATGAGGCAACTTCTGTCGAAATGTAAAAGTCCTCCATTATCTAATGAGACCTTCTACTCTACAATAATGATAAAAGAGGGCTTGGCGAATTTGATACTCACAGAATTCACTGAAAGCAAGAGTAGAAGGAAATAGCGATTAACCTAATTAACAAGCTTGATTAAACGGATTTCAGAACAGGAATTGGGAGTAATAGTAAGAAGAGAAACACTGCTTAAAACTCTGAAGGATAGGAAGTTGTGGAGAGCCATGATCAAACACGTGCTAAAGGGACCTGACACATAAAAATGAAATATAAATTAACCTGAAAAAAAAAATTAATGTATATATTTCTACTTATTCTTTAAAAATCGAAACATAGCTATGAGCTACAAAGGATAAGAACGTGCGGAGAGCCACGACCTCCATATCTGGAAGGAAGACGTTACATAAAAGAAAATTTATTTATTGGTATTATGATAAATTTCTTTGATTCATATTTCTGCTTGAGTCTTTTTCCAATTCTAGTGCTAAAATACATCTTTGATGTGATATGAAATGTGTTTTATAGGTGGAAAAATCTATTGTAATCAAACTATCCCCCTAAAGTCTCCAACTCGGCATTTCATATTTTTTTCTTTGGATCCCCTCTGTAAATCACAAAAAATATGGCACGTGGCCCACAATGGGGAGGGCTGATCATCAATGTTCTGTCTTTTTTTAACCTAACTAAACGCAATTACTGACCTAAGCATTCGACACTTTTCTTTTCACAAAAATATCACATTTACACTTTACATTCATATTGCAGATACCAAAATACCACAATTTCTTTCTGAAGTCTTAACTAATTCTATATGTAAAATTTGTGCGGGGAAAGCTTGATATTAAACACTTTTTAAATATCTTAATTAATATATTCAATGAACTGAAAATGGGCACAAAAAAAAGCTGTTTTCTTTTCATTTTTTGAAATCGTTTCACCCCAAGCAAGACGATGAAAGTTATTAAGACGCAGGGAGTTACTGAGAATGAAAGAAATAGAGAGGACAGAAAAGAACAGGAGTCAAGGAGAGTAAAGATAAATACTGATTAGTTTTTTGAAGATTGTAGTTGACAGAAAAGCAAAAAGCCAGAAAAGAGTTACACAAGTGTATAGAACTTACGGTTACAACAAGCAATTTCAACAGTATTAGAAAGTCGCACAATCCTAAACTTTGCAGAAATAACAGCTCGTAGAAAATATGCAGGATTTAAATAACTCTAAGTTTAAAGGAAATGAGTGTTACATTATCGCTAAAATATCGTTAATGGATTTGACTGCAGGTAGAACATAGGATAAGTGCAGGGGTGCGTAATCCGACCAGAAACACTCAGAATGTGATTCGTCTGCGCTATCCGTCAGAGCGCAGGCGAATCTGGAAGAAAGATATTTTTTTTTAATCGTATCACCCTGAGCAAGGCGGTAACGCCACTGATGTGCAGGGGGCTACGTAATAGTGAAAAGATTGGAAAACAGAAAGCCGGAAATCACAATAAGGGAATAAGGGATGAGCCTCTTAACCTGTTCAATAGACGTGGGTGGAGTGTGAACCGGGCGATAGATAGATCTATCTACTCCAATTGAAAAAAAAAAACAAAGTGAGAATATTGGAAAAGAGAAAGCCGGAAACCACATCCTAAACAGAGAACAAGGGATGAGCCTCTTAACCTGTTCAATAAATTAACATTTAATTACTCTACAAAGATTATGCACAAATGGCATTAAGTAAATAGTTAAAAAAGGAGTTTTGCAAAACCATTCACTAGCGTACTTCATCTGATCCTTACAGGAAATCTCTTCTGGCAGCCCTGGTGCAGACCAAGAAAAGTTTGCTCGAGAGATTACACATTTGTTACTGACACCAATGTTGATGGCTCAAGCATTGTGAGAAGCAAATTTAGAATGCCAATTTTTAAAATAAACAAGTCCTCCTCACCTGCTATTAGCCTTGTGTAAGTTTCAATAAACACCCATATAAACATACCCACACACTGAGGTGCATGGAGTTTTCAAGTCCATTGTAGGATTCAGGTCTTCTCTATTACCTCACAAGTTTTTTGCATCTGAAAGTACATTAATCTAAAGAGACCTTTTTGTAAAACAAAACAAACTAATCTACATGGGAGAAAAATTTTTGAGCATTCACAAACTCAAAAAATAATCTCACACAAAGTTTTTCTATTGACTGCAGAAAAGTATGACATTACTTTTGAAATGGCACATAGGTTATGCTTTGAATGCCTACAAAAGAACTGTAGGATAGAAAAATGCATGTGGCTAAGCAGTCAAGCATACGATCATATTTCAGACCTTACATATTAGCCACAGTTGACGACTAATCTCAACCTTCAACAAAGAGGCAAGCAAGCAAGCATAGATCTAATCTAATCTAAACTTATTTATAAATGGAACTCTGTGTGTGTGTGTCCGTTACCTATAGACTCCGAAATGGCTGAGCCGATTTTCTTGAAACTTTACACAGTTGTACTAAGCGTCTGCGAGTGTTCTTAGCTTGGTTTTGTGTCGAGGTACACCTGATAACTATTGAGAATCGAAAAAAATCGGGTTATAGAAGGAGTGGTCCGATTTCAATCAAATTTGATCCGCTCATAGACAAAGACATAAGAAATTATATTCAGAAGTTTCAAGGCTGCAGTTCTTACAATAGTGCAGAGAATCGATGATAATATATATATATAATTAAATAGGATTTATTCAAAGATGTTGTATGTACATTTTGTACATACAACATCTTTGAATAAATCCTATTTAATTTATATTTGCTCTGTAATATTTTATTACATGGAGCTCTCTTCCAGTATCATTTTTTAATATCATTTTTTAATATATATATATATATATATATATATTGATGGAGTATAAATCGCTTAACTGCAATAGCAACATCTGGTTAAAAATAGTTTATTTTTACCAAATTGAAGAATTTAACTTTTTATTTTCTTGGTACATTGGCTGATCATAATTTCCAAGCCTTAAACCAGACTAGTTTCAGTTTTTACAATAGCCTCATTTTTCATGCATAATATTTTTCATGGTCCAACGCTCGTTAAGCTTTAAAGTTGGCACACAAAAAACTTATAGTTTATATAACCGAGAGACAGAAACCTCAGACCTGGACAATACTAGCCAAACAAGCCTACATAAACAGTAAAATTTATTACTTATCAAATTAATTATGAACAAGTGGTAGAGAAATAAATATTTGGTTATTATTTCTTTCTCTTGATGGCCAGTCATCATTATTAAACATAATAAGTATTTATTGATTCGTCTATCAATTTCTTCGGTCATTAAACCAACAGAAACAAATTGCAAACTGTTTTCTATTAGGGTAACCAATATATGTCGCATCTTCTTTTTAATGGCAAGAGTTTTTCTTATTTATTGTGCAGTAAAATGTACACGAAAGGGACGTGCACTCACGAAACTGACAAACACAGAGAACAAGGTTTAAACTTTCCTTATAAATAATGAATTAAATAAATAAGAACTATCAGTTCAATTTTTTTTAAATACTTTAGTAAATTTGAAAGCGTTTGAATATTTTAATTTAATCTTATTTTATTTTATATAAATCTGATATTTTTTAGTTGTCACCGTGATCAGACACACATTTGGGTAAGTTACAATTACTTCTATTTTTTATGTCTTTTATATAACATACACTTTGTAGACGTAGGTCATTATAGCTCTCCACAGTTTCCTGATTTTTTGTTCCTTTAATTGTTACCCACTAATCGCTTTCCTTTGTCTGTGTAGTCTACGTTCTCAAACACTTTAAATATCATAGATTTCAAATAAACGGACCAGGTCAATTGTTTAAACTCCACGAGAAACATCCATATTCCAACCATTCTTTGCATTTAATATTCAGATGAAACGCCCTGTCTTAGAATGCATAGGGTCCGAGTTAATGGATGTGAAGAGAATTTCTAGATATTTAATAAAAAATGTAGAATAAGGATTTTTCCCCAAATAGAACAATTCTCATCACCCATCTATTTGAAGTTCAAATGTTGGTTACCCGCTGTTACTTTTTGATTCTCTACCCCTGTAAGTATTAAATTCCACAAACCTTTTCTTATTTACATCAAATTCTTGAAGAGTTTGTAGGCTTCCGCGTTTTTTTTGTTTTTGTTTTTGTTTTTTAGTTTTAATTCATATCTTAAGAAAATAGCAACACGTTTTAGATTACGTTTGTTGTCAAAGACGAATACAACTAAATGCTGACGAAATACACAAAAGCAATGAAAATCTCAGAATTTCAAATGAAGGACTCAGATCACTATTCTCGGTTCAAACAAAGCGCTAATATTTATTTTAAATATCTACAGAAATTTCATCAATATAAATCTATATATATATAAATGAATATGTCTTCCTATCAGTGTGTGTGTGTTTGTGTGTCTTCATTCTAACGAACCCAACTCCTCCGAAACCCTTGGTCCGATTTCAACCAAAATTGGGTCACTTGATGATCATGACATGAACCTTTGATGTAAGCAAATATTTTCAAATCGATTTACAGGGTAAGGTAAAAATCACCTAAATGCTTAGAATTTGCGAACTATTCTCCTTTAAGACGCCTTATGCGAATACAACCCAAATCGGGTAACTTGTAAATCAAGGTCCGAACCTTTGATGTACACATTTTTTTTTTTAATCAATGTACAGGGTTCATCAAAAAATCGAGTCATGATGTCATGATATGCAAACAAAATTAATTACTTGACACACCGAGTGCAGCAAAAATGAATGGAAAATGTTACTTTTTGCGATTATTTCTTTGTATTCCAACAAAAAGCAGGTCTTTTTTGTATCTTCAACCTTATCATATACCATTATAATTTCACGTTTTCTACAAGGTGCCAACACCCCTGACATTGCAGAGACAATGCATTCACTTCTTCTGCGTCATTACTTCATCGCATCACATTATAGGCTCCCTTAACGCCCGCTACGTTCTTCCAATTGTACATACATCATTCTCGTATATTGGCAAAATTGACCAAAAGTGAATCCCGTTTTACAAATACAACAAAAACCAATACTTACTTCGCATTTTTTCACGGCAGCTTCATACTGAAGTTTTGGGAATAAGCTCTTGACCTTACTATTTTAACATAACCACTAAAAAAATCCCGAGCAACGCCGGTTTATAGCTAGTACCATATAATGCCCTATAAGATTAAATTCTTAAGGTCTATTTTTGTTATTTGTCGCGGGAATATCCACTGTTTCTTGTTAGCAGACGTTTACTTTTATTTCCTCTTGTCTTTAAAGTTTGTGTTCTGTCTATGGTTTTATCAGCATCCTTCTGTAGAACCACATCTCTGCTGCTTCAAGTCTTTTCTTAATCTCTAAAGAAATTGTCCAGTATTCCCTTCTACATGGGATTTTAGCTAATACATAGCAATTCAATACTCTTTTCTTTGTTTCTAAGTACATTTTCTTATCACTTAGTACTTAGTTTTCACTATGCTTATGCCTCTACAGATTTCTGTATCACTTCGTCGTCCAAAACCAGATAGTTGAATTTGTATGCCTGCTTTATTTTGTTGGTTCAAATATACTGTTAGCAACTTTTGATGACAACAATGCCTGTTTTTGCTTTTTTTTGTTTTGTTTTGTTTTGTTTTTGTTTTTTGTTTTTTGTTAATGTTTTTCTTATCGTTTCCCTCGCTTACCTTGCCTAATATTTTGATTTTTGCAATTTTCTATATGAATCTGTTATCAACACTAAGTTATGTACGTATCGTTTATTATTAAACATGTAATCTAATGAGCATTAACATGAATTTATATCACTAAAATTTTAAAAAAAACAAATATATAGCTAGGAATGATACGAATCCATATCAATCTATGTTTCACTAGATATATTCATAACGATACTAAGAAGCACTCGGAATAAGCACCCGTTTCTCGTGGTACAAACTTGAGCGACGGCAAACTTTATTTTTGTATTTGTATTATTTTTTGCAAAGTTTGCTTAACTGAAATTTAAGATTTCTTTCTGTTCTGAAGAAGAATGTTATTTTTATAATTTTGTTGCAGAGTGTATCGGCTACATGTGTAGACTCTCGATATCATGTTATTGATGCTGAAGTGAGATATTAGAGAAAAATAGTAATACAGTATAAAAGTAATGATAAATGGAGTAAAAATTAGCGAAAGATCAGCAGCTTCCGTTCCACAGCTTCGACACAAATTTTTATCAAACACGTTTTGAAAATATGTACATACACGCCGGTATGCATCAACGTATATAAAGTGTACGTACATTAGTACATATGTGTGTACATGACCTGTATGTGCAAATCTATATATGCGCAATAGATATGTGTGCATATGGATATATGTACAGGTAGAATGTATGTGCATATATATAACTGCATATGTATGTGCATGTATTTAACTGCATGTTAGGCATGGTTATGCATTTGTATATTTTGCATTTTAAATGAAACATTTGTCTTTTCAACTTTTTTATAAAGTAAATGACGAACAACTTCCTCTGCAAGAAACGACAATATCTTCGAAATTGTTTCCAATTTTTAATCATCCAAAGAACTTATAAATTAGTAGGACAAAGTATTTATTGTTTAGGCCAATTAAATAACAACGTTTAAGCATTTCAACAGATTTTAATTGCATGTTATTGAACATTCATGCATATGATAAACAATGCCAACTGTTGTGTTGTCACATTTTGGTATAATTAGAAGATAAAACAAACTTGAATTAATGATGTTTATTTTTGGTATAAAACTTTAGGCTTTTACATCAAGTTACAACCTTTAAATTTTGTGTGGATACAGGAGCAGACTAGCTAAATTCTCTTCACTGTGTGGTGCTAGTAGTAAACGAGCCTATCCCTTCTGGACTCTAGTGGTCAACTGACTAGCGTCTTTCCCTTTTCAAATCTCCTACACAAAAACTACTGTTCTTAACTCCTACTTCTTACTCCTACTCTTACTCCTGACAAAAGAAACGGTTCCTTATTTTGCCGCCCAATTTTGAATTCTTGGCGTCAGTGTGTCTATCTTTTTCTATTTTTAGAACACTCACCATTTTATAAACCATAACACAACTATTACCCCCTCAGGCTTGCGTCAGTAGTAACGTCTGGTGACCTAGTTTAGTAAATAGACATTTATGTTAAGAAATAAATAACTTGTTAAATTCTGTTTGTAGATTAGTCTAATATTCAAGAAATATTTGAATGTTAAAAGAAAAAAAAGCCGCGCCCCATCATATTTGAATAATATTTTTTGTAATGACCTTTCTCAAGCTGTGCGGAAGACGAGATGTCTGACCTGGAAGTAATTCGAGCGCCATTCCAAAACTACTGGTAAGAAGTTATAGTATATATATACTGTTATATATATATATATATTTATATATATATATAGGTACCTCCACTTAAACGCTGAAAATATAGCATAGTATGAAGAAAAAAGGTCCCAAACTTAATAAAAACGAATATTTCCCATCAAAATGTTTATGTTAGTATTAAGAGGAAAGATCAAAGTATTTGTAATTGTTTTTTAATTTTCTTTTTTTTTACTCCCTTTAAACACATTCGAAATTTTGGTAAAAATCTTATTTTGATTTTAGTTAGCGAGTAATCAGATCGTTACGAGAGTTTACAATGGAAAATGTAATATTACATAAGTCAGTTTTTTTTTCCTGGTGACAAACGCATTAATTTGGAAAGTCTTGCAAAAATCAAATAATTGTCGGATTTTAATGAAACTTTCAGAACTTATACAAATATAAATTAAATTTTTTTTGAAAAAATTATTTTAAAAAAAACCTTGGTTAAAATACTTTTTACATCTGTTACCCGTTCCACCTAAAATCATGAAATTTTAAGAAATTAAATTTTGTTGGGAAAACTGGTTTTATTTGTTAAACGCGGGTCTCATTAGGGAATTTGAACATTTTGCTTTTATTTCCGAAAATCTGCTCCCAATAGTAAAATAAAACTCTGACGTTATTTAATTTGATACGCTTCTAATTTCTTTAATAAATAATATACATTAAAAACGTCATAGCTCGAAACAAAAAATCCGATTAATAATGAATTTTTAACAGAACCGTTTTCGTTTTTTTATTATAATAATTTTAAAAAATTTTTAAATATTTTTTGTCGTTAGTTTATTAACTTATTAAGTGAAGATTTTATTTACTAATCGAAAATTGAAAAGTTTGTAAATTTTTTTTTTTTGCGTAATTGAAGTTATTTTTTTTGTATGGTAATTTTCATGTGTACATTAAAAGATCATGTGTTTCACGGTTTCTTCCCTTTACAGGAAAAAAAGTTCGTACAAATATGTCATTTATCATCACCATACACTTATCGTATCTCGCATCTGTCAACCTGTCATCACATTTGAAATACGGTAGAGAGGTTAAAAACTTTTATAACAAACATTTAAATTGAATTTTAAAAAATAGAAATGTTTCTTGAAACTTTTATTTTAGTTTTAATTGAAAGCTAAATGATTAAATTTACTATTTCCAGTAAGTAAAATACTTTGGTGTAATTCAAACAGAAATTATATTGATTGGAATATAAAATTTTGAGATTTTTAAAAATATTTTTCAACTTTTTGCGTTCATTTTTGAGCTGTCGACACATTTGTAAACAAAAATTAATAAATAAGTTTTTAAAAATCTTGTAAAAATAAAATATGTATCTGTGACACATTATTTTTGGAAAATTAGCCAAATCAATTTTAAATTACTCTGATTTACACGATTATTCTTATTCATTTATAGCATGAAATTCAGAATGAGTTTTCCTTAAACACAGAGTTCAACTTTCTGACCTTTCCACCGTATGTGTTGACAGATTTATGGATGCCAGATAAGAATGTATGTCGATCACAAGTGACATAATTGTACAATTTTTTTTTCAGGTTAGGAAAAGAAACTCTGACACACATGACCTTTTAATTTGAGCATAGAATTATTATACAAAAAAACTTCAAATACACACAAAAAAAAAATTAAAAATTATTTTAAAATAGTGAGGCACAACGATTTCTTTTAAAATTTCATTATAAATCAAAAAATATTTTTCTTCCAACTATAATGTCCTTAATTTATATTATCCATTCAAGCAATTAAAGGCTTATCAAATTAAATAATGTCATAGTTATATTGCTTTTTTTATTTTATTATTGGAAGCAGATTTTTGGAAATAAAGGCAACTTTTTTCAAAAAAATAATAGATGAGTTCTGCGTTTACCTAATAAAACCAATTTGCGCAACGAAATTTAATTTCTTAAATTTCCATGGGGTGGGTGGTAACAGATGTAAAAAGGTATTTTTACCAAGATTTAAAAAATAATAATTTCAAAAGTAATTTACTTCATTTGTGAAGAAGTCCTGAAAATTTAATTAAAATCCGAGAATTATTTGATTTTTGTAAGAATTTCCAATTTAATGTGTTTGTCACTGGAAAAAACTGAGTTATGTAATATTACACTTTCCATTCTAAACTCTCGTAACGATTTGGTTATCCGCTAACTAAAATCAAAACAAGACTTTTTAGCAAAATTTCGAACGTGTTAAAAGCGATTAAAATTTTTAAAGAATAACTATAAGATACTTTGATTTTTCCTCTTAATGATAATATAAACATTTTTATACAAAAAGTTCGTTTTTATTATGTTTGGGACATTTTTTATTCATGCTATGCCGTTTTTTAGCGATTTAGTGGAGGTAACTACTATTATTATTCATAAAAACGAATTTTTTGATTATAAAATTAATTTTTGAGGAATAATTTGTGTTTTCTTCATAACACGTGAAATATATTAATACCGTCTTTGTAAAAAAAAAAAAAAAAGAAATGAATGTAACTTTTTGCACTGATAATTTTCTCAAAATACTATACAGAAATTTGCCCTATTGAAAAAAAAAATTAATAAAAATTCATTTTTTTATATAATATTATTCTTCATTTACGTTCATTAAAAAATATATGTTGAATTTTAATAGCGACCATCACGGTCCTGCATCAAGGTCAAAAAGGGTCGCACTCTGTGTCATAAAATAGCTGGTCAATGTAGGTAAGTGCTGGGCGACCAACCCGTCTAAGTATCGAGAGCAGGAGATCTCCCGCGAGTGATAAAACCTAGATGACAAACTTTGTCGAGAGAAGTTCTCAGTACGCAGTCAAGGGTAATAATGAAGAGAGAAAAGTGCAAGGGTGTGACCCTAAAGCGACTCTTGCTTTAATGTCGAAGAAGCTAGTGTCTCTGTCTGGGGATAAAGATTTGGTATTTTTGAATAGCATCATTATGGCAGCTACTGTTTCAGGGCCGGGATAGAGCATACGCCAGAACAATATTCTCCATTTTTTTTCTGCTATGTTCAAAATCGAAGGCTTTAGAAAAATCTACAAAAAGTATAGTAGTCTATAGATTCTCTGCTCTGATGGCCTCAATAATCCACCAGTCAGTATTTGTTCGACGGTTGATCTATTTTTACTAAAGCCGTTTTGATTTTTTCGGGGTACCTTCTCTACTTCAAGTTGTATTCTGTTGAGAATCATTGAGTTGAAATTTTTTGCTGCAATGGAGGGGAGTGTCATTCCTCTGTAATTTTTTCTCGATCCTCGGTCTCCTTTCTTTAGGAAAAGAAGTATGCAACCTTCTGTCCATCTTTTTATGATTCCTCCTTTATAAGTGGCGTTACAGAATTGGAGTAGAATATCATTGAAATCTTAGGTCTTCCAAATCACCGGAGGAATGCTATCAAGTCCAGCTGCTTTCCCTTTTTTCGGTGTTTTAATGTCAAGACACGGGTAGTAAAGCGGGTTATCGATTTACGTTGATTTTGCAAAGTGAACTTAATCCTTTCGTAAAATTTAAACAAATAAAAAAGAAAAAATGAATAATAGTAAATAAATTGAAAAATGTTTCTTAAAAAAGTTTAAAATAAAATATTTGCATAGAAGAGGGAAAGTGGGTGATCTGAAGCTCCACAATAAAAGACAAAATATGTAACGTTTACCCCCATTACTACATTAATGAAAAATGTCATTTAAGAATTTTGTCAAATAACATTATTAAATTTTAAACATTCAATAAATCTGAATAATGTTTCCACCATTCTTAAAATCAAATCTTAATGGTCTGGTCATTGATCATGTAAGTATGATGAACAAAATAAAGTTTGTGTATTTCGTCTTCATCAAGATCAGAATGGTTAAAGACGATATCTCGAAATAACATCCCGAACAAACCAAACGTTGTTGTTTGTGAAAGGTATTTTCCATCTGATTATGAAACAGTGGTTACTTGAGAAAATGTACCACCCAGAAATCCACTATCAGTATTTGGTTATTTGCCATGAAGAGTATTATCTAATCCTCGACCAAAATCCAGAGCAACAAAAGTGAAATGTGCAAAATGATGAGTTGACAGAGTTTCTAGAAAAATAAAAAATCCACACTCAAATTTGTATCTGAATACTTATTAACAAAATTTTGTGTTTGCAGTTACATACTATAAATCAAACAATCAACTGTTCATCCAATCTGTTGACTTTTTTTATTGGAGGTATTCCAATGTTTTTAATTAAAAATTGTAAACTTGAGATTTGAATGTTACCATTCTAGTATATATAAAACAAAAAATTAAACATCAATGTTTCCAACACTGAAAAAAAATCAATGAAGCAATTTAAATAATGATTTGAAGTAACTTAAAATTTGATAAGATTTTTTTTTAAAGGACATTAGTGCTATCTCATCACAAAGGATTGAAACGGAATAATATGCGAACATTATCAGCTTCAACATCAAAAGTCTCAAAATTAAATGATTTTAATGTTCTTGATGATATTTTATTAAAATCTCTGAAAACCAGAAAAAATGTATTCATTTAGGTGATGAAGTGTAT
The DNA here is from genome assembly GCA_037127315.1 of Ascarosepion bandense. NCBI lineage: Eukaryota > Metazoa > Mollusca > Cephalopoda > Sepiida > Sepiidae > Ascarosepion > Ascarosepion bandense. The sequence goes on along the minus strand of JBBBDQ010000824.1, from coordinate 77,244 downwards.
GTCAAAGTTGCTCTACAATGCTATGGAGTAAATTTATTTAGTTTGGTTAAAAAGTATAAGCAAAAACAATATATATGGTATCATGGTAAAATGTTTAAATGGTGTATCAAAAATGCTTAATCCCATTTGCAAAATTAGAAGCATGTTTTTTTTATACGAAAATGTTTTTACATTGCTGACGCAATAAAACAATTAAATGATCGGGTAACTACAATTGTATGTTACAACAACAGGACCCATCAGTCTTTTTTTTCAAAAATCGAAAATGTTTTTAATAAATCTTGCATAAATAAATATGGTTTGTACTTACTTTTTGATTACGTCCACCCCTTTAAAAATATTTGGAATAATTGAATTAATGATCCTACCTCTGAATTACTGTTTTATTCTGAGAACAAAAAACGGCAGCAAAATGAAAAATTGTAAATTTAGGGCATGAAAAATCTCAATTCGTTAAGCTGTCGAAACTAACTGATGTAGCAGTTTGCCCCAAACCTTTTGAGCACCAAATTGTTTGCCATTGTTTAAAGTTTTTTTTTATCAAACTGCAGCTGCCACTGGCACACACCAATTATTAAATGAAGAGGATATTGTAAAAACAGTTAATTTAATTGAAAAATCTTTGAAAATTTTCTGTGTCAAAGAAATATATGATGACACTAAGAAAAATAATCCACTAAAAAAGGTGATATCAGCTTTAGATAATGAACATCTGCAATTACGTTCTAAAATGACAAAAGAATGGCAGGACAGCGAGGTAAAAGAATGAAATCATTAACAATAGATACTAGTTTAACCATTAAACATACATGCAATAGATTAATTGATATTTGTAGATATTTATTAAATAGTGATTTCATATTGTTATGCTTGGTGAATTTACTACAGACCATTTAGAAAATGAATTTAGAAAATTAAGACAAGGTTCTGGAGGTACATAATTTATAACATTTCAAAATGTTATTGAGAATTTTTTTATTAAAAAAACGAAACTACTTCTTAAATGTCGATTTCAAAGAATACAAATTTGATCTATAATTGCTCAAAATGTGAACATTTGCTGGATAAAATGTGATGTCAAACAACTTACCAGATCTTGAAACTCGGATCCTTGAAGAGTCCCACAGAAGAAGAAATAATTAATAATACTAGTCTTTATTTCCAAGAAGATGGACATTCTTTGAAAGAAATAAATTGTGGTAATTTAAAAATTTCACTGGATACCGCATTTCAGTGGATTTTCTTTTCTGTTTTATAAGATTTAGTGTTATTAAATTGAATACTTACAGAAATTATTTGATAACAAATATTTTCTGGTTTCTGATATGTATTATTTCAATATGAAATGAAAGCATGGAATTATAATGTCAAATATATTTTTCAAAAATTATTGTTTGTTCGGTTCACCTAAGAAAACTCAAGAACCAGCACAAAAAGTTTTGAAATTATCTTAAAATTTTATTTGTAAGATAAAAATGTTTATACAATTTTTTAAGTACTAAAATTGTTTATACATTTTCATTAGTATTAAATTGTTTAAACAATTTCATCAATATTAAAAATTCATGTTTTTTTCAAGTAGTAAAAATATGTTCATGAAGCTGCATTAAAAAAGACATACTTATCCATTCAGAAAAATATGTACCAGAAATTTTTTATTTTCAATTTACTCACTTTTTAGATAGATTTATTTGATTAACTTCCCAAATTATCCTATTAATTAATTTTGTGTTCTTGTGAATGTAAATTAATTTTAATAATTAAAATCATGTATACTCGTAATATCTGTGATTGTATCATAGTTAAATAAGAATCTTCTTCATTTTCTGTGAAACAAATTGTACATGTAACAAAAATCACAATGAATTTTGTAAGTATTATCAAAATTATTGTTTCTCTGAAATTCACATTTTTGTCAAATATTTTCAGACTTTGTTAAAATTGATTTCTAGCTGCATTGTTCAATAATAGTTTCTGCAACCAACTGATATTAACAAATTAACTCATTATTTTTGCAATATGATCTAAATATGCCTCTAATTTAAGGTGGGTAAAGTGATTTTTGTGCGTTTAGTTATTTTATGGTGGAGGAAAATATTTTTGTTCTTTCTTTCTACATTTGCATTTAGGGAAATAAGTCAATAACTGTAAACTGCGTCCTAATATTATGTATAGTTGCTAATTAACTAATTACTGGACATTACTAATAAGTTACTTGCTAAAAATGTTCTCAATAACTGTTATTTAATAATAAATTAGGTCTTCGGTCGTTGACCACAGTTGCATGTTTGCCGAGCCTCGGTTAAGGATCGCCTTGGTTTCCTCCAAAAGCATTTAAAGTGCTCCAGTGTAGATGGAACATTAAATCAAACTTTCACAGCATCAAAAATTAAATGACCTTATCTAGAATCAAGATCTGACAGCAAAACAGAGCTTATTGAAGCTTTTTATGAATTTATTGTATTTAAATCAACAGAAGAAACTTCTAAATTGTCACCATGGAAAATAGATCCTCCAATACATCTTCCAATATAACTCTTAAAAAATTTAATAATAGCTAAATATGTAATTAGTGAATAAAATTTGAGAGTTCATGCGACGTTAAGAGTATAGAGTTAAAGTAGATTTTAAAAGGAACCAGAAACCTAATCCTAAACACGAAACAAGGAGCAAACCACTACTCCTGCTCAAAAGACCGGCGAGAAATAGGATCCAGACGATCCAACAGAGGGATAAACTTTCGTTTGAATTACGAAAAAAATGAAAATAACACTGACATCTCATTTTAACAGATATATTAACCAAAATTTCACAAAAATGTCTTTAAATACTAAAGAGTAAATTAATTCAATAAAGTCAACATTGGCTTCAAACACGGCCTACTGACGACTTCAGGATTTTCTTCATGTCTTCTGGACAGTATCCTTGTTTAAGTTGGTAAATGCTGCCATAATCCTTGCTTTCAGTTCAGCTTTGGTGTGAAAAGGAGTTTTGTTGGCCTCTCAATCAACTGTGCCCAACACATAATAATCAATGGTGTTGCAATCTGGGGAGTTAGGTGGCCAGATGTAAGGGGCAATGTAGTTGCAGAAAATTTCTGACGTCCATGACTGGGTTCTCCTGCTTGTGTTGCATGGTGCAGAGTCCAATTGTCAGACATAGGGTCTTCCAGCAGCTACTCTATTGACACCAGGACAACTAACTCCTCATGGTACTTGATGTAGGCCTCCGTGTTTAGTCTGGGGGGCCCGTGGGAAGATGAATGGAGGCATAACGTCTCCATCACTAGTGATCACTCCAAACACCTTCGTAATCATCAACTCTTTCCGAATCCTCTGCACTGTCCTCAGATCGACACCCAAACAGTCTGAAATGTTCGTATTGGAACTTTCGGTGTAAATTCCAAGCAATACAGTATGCCACTTTCAAATTTATGGCAGAGTGAATTGCGCCATAGTGCCCTTTTTCTCAGAGACAGTGCCTAACTGATTCTACTATACTGTGCAATCGAAAAAAATCATATACAAACAACGTACATGCGCGAAATTAAAAATATAAAATGGTTATAATCGCACCCTGTATATATAGCCGATATTAGAAATATATGCATGTACTTTTTATTATTGAGTTATATTAGTGTTTATTGTATTGATAATGATGTGTTAAATATATAGCACACTATTGTTGTGTCTGTGTATGTAAAAATGTATTGTAAATCATAATATAATACAATACGATATTTACATTTTTATCAACTATGATATTTAGACATGTATGTACAGTAAAATTGGTTTAGGTAAATATGTGTCTTTTGCTGTACAATATATATCTCGCCTCCCAATGGTTGATTTGTACTGAGGTTAAAATGTGTCCAAACTTTAGTAGCCCAAGCGAAAGTCAACATCTGGCGGTATACATAATATGAGGATCAAGTTAAACTATATACAGTAAGCTGCTTTTGAACTTACTGCAAAAATGTTAATAGATTAATTTTGAAAATCATTGTTAGTATCGTTAGTTTGATTATTATCAAGAGATTCACTATTGTGACCATTTCAGACTGAAACCGAAAGCCAAATCAGGACCAATAACATTGCAGATTCTTCTTTGTATTTTATCAAATTATCTGCTTTGTAAATTTTATTTTAAGAAAAGAAAAAATGAAAGTCAAGCGCAAAAACTAAACTGTGCAGATAATGGATAAGATAGTAGTATTAATCAAAAGTAGTTAGTTTCAAGATGCTTGATGATTGGGTAGACCTGTTAAGGGTTATAACGGGGGAAATCAAGATACTACTTAAAAATAATGTAACTTGTGTTAACATTTTCGAAATATCCAAAGCAAGCGTCGAAAAATCATTTACCCTTTCTTTGTTCTTAATCATTTCGCTCCAAGAAAGGAGGGAGGGGCTGGTTGTTGCAGGGAGTGAAAGTGAAAGAAAAGACTGAGAATAGGATGGGTTGAAGAAAGGACAACAGATGAAGGGGTGATTCAAGAAGATTGAAGATGGCGATTGACATTGCATTTAGATTTTTAAAGATTGTATTTATCAGAAAAGCAAGTAAATGGAAGGGAGTTCCATAGGAGGCAAGTTCGAGAAAACAAACTGTTGGAATAGAAATAGCGGCTGCAGTTAGCTATTTCAACGGTAAAAGGGTGGGATCTATATGCCAATCTAGTATCACGTTTAAATTTATGTAGAAATAGAGAAAAAAGCTCGCCAAAGCAGTTGCCATGAAAATATTTATAAAAAAACAACAACAAAAGAACGCTACGTCACGTTGGTGAGAAAGTGACTGAAGCCAACATGCCAAGTAAAAATCGATTACATTCCAGATCCTTCTTTGAATTTTGTCAAGAATCTTAAAATATATATATATATATATATAGCGGAAGCATCAGACCAGATATGTCAACAGTATTCAAATGCACGGACGAATAGAAGATTTGTAAATATGAAAAATGTATTCTGACGAGAAAATGTTATGGTTCGACACAGTGACCCTATCAATATAACTGATAAACCCAGAAAAAAACATGAGACAAATGATTGTAATGATGTATTTGAGTAGATTTAACGAATTTGATATAATGTTGCCTGCAATGATAAAGATGGAACTCCCCTGTCATGTAAACATTGCCAGATCGTAAGATAACAGTTTCACCAGACATTTTCAAATGCGACACAGTGAGATATCTTTCTTTGCAGTAGATGCAGCCATTGATTCGATGTAGTCGCTCCACTTCAGGTAAGTGGAAATCGTGAGGCCAAGAAGACACACTGTGTTGTTCTCCTGGTGTCTAGCATCAGCCATGCCGATGGTAAGCAAAAAAAGGTCCTTTATGATTATTAAATAAAAAAACACTTCTGTTTTGGGGGCGTTAAAATTTGCGAGCCATTTTCTACCCCATTTAATCACTGACTGAAGGTTCTTTTCAAAAGCAGCTGCCTGGTTTAAATTGTCAAGTCTGTCAGATTTGCTATTTAGACAGTAGTAAATAATAATCAGTAACTAATGGCATCGAGGAGATCATTGATGAAAGTTTGAAACACCGTAGGACCCATGATAGAGCCTTGAGGGTCACCCGCGTTTGTATGAAAGGATTTGTAAGCGAGCCCTTTCAAAACAATTTTTGTTTCACGTTTTGATTAAATGAAACATTCGTCTTTGTGACACCGTAGCTTTGGGGTTTGCTTAAATAACCAGTATGACAGTATTTCCCTGTCGAACGCTTTCGAGATATCTAGAGCCACATCTCGAGCTTCGCTGTTTTTATTCAAAGCTTGATATACAAATTCAGTGATGGCCGTTAACAAATCAAGGTAGACCTGACGAAATGGAAGCCATATTGTTTGTCCGAGAGGAGGTCGTGAGAAGTAAGATGCTTAACCACTTCAACATTGTTTAGAGTCTCGAATTCAGTCAGTTAAGTGCCATACGTGATACACGCTTTGGGCGATAATGTCTCTAAAGAGGCATGACTGACTGGGCAGAAGTTTATCCCGCAGTAGGTTGCCATTGCTTTCTGTGGTAGAGTGGTTGCCAGCCAAGGTTATAGAACCCAATCTGTCCTGTTATTTAACCCATAACTGGAAGGAAGAGACGGATTAATACCTTTCCCAAGGGTATTTGTGCGTAAGTGAATGCAATGAATTCAACCGGAATTCGAACTCGGCTCCCCGATTTCTCGTTCCGAGCCGATATCCACTGCATCACAACGCACATCCGAGTCTCGAATACTTTGCCTAAAAACTGTAAAAGAACGTAACTTTGAAGAGTCAGCGAATTCGTAAACAGAATTATTAAAAGCTGGATCTACAGAGGAGGATTTCCAACAAACTGAGAAGCAAGTATCAGTGAGGCAATTGTTGTAGGGTTTAAAGAGAACTGGGCTCAGCTCGGGAGCACATTTGCTTAGGACGGTGGCTGGGATCACATCACATCAACTTGCCTTGTGAGGGTCTAGTTTGGAAATGATGTCTGAAAACAGTGACGGAGTTATCACTCAATAGAGCCTCCTTTCTAGTGTGGATGGGATCAGATATGGGTACTCCAGATGAAACAAGTGTGAAATTGGAAGAGAACTTACGAGCAAAACAGTCAACCTTATTTGTTGCATATATCAGGACTAGGTTTGTTATGTTAGACTCTTCCACGTCATGAAAATATTGCAGCAAGTGAAAAGTAGATATTTAGAAAAACGGGAAACGCGAGGGAAAATGAAATAAATCATTATGAACAGCAACTGCTTTGTACGTCAATTGATAGGAAAAATGAACTGGGAGACAACGAGCACTTCCGGCACAAGTAATTCAGCAAAGTAAAATGACGGCTTCATAGAATGTCAAAATAAAAGAACACATATGTGCCTTCGTCTCCGTTTATTGATTAAACTTGTCACATTCTGTAATATGAAACTATTAATTATAAGCTAATGAAGAAGGAATGAACAAGCTTTGGCATAAATATAATTCTGTTGTTCAAAATTTAGAAACAAAACCAGACAAACGATTAATTAAATTTGTTTCATTTTATCGAACAGCTACGTTGCGTCCATCGAAGCCAGTTTTGAACGAGGCTATTAGAGAAGATTACAAAATCCAATGAACTGAAGGAAATCCTATTTCAAACTTTGTATAGCATAAGACTTTTTGAGTCTTGAAAAATTAGTTTGTTCTGGGTATCCCTCTAACACTACATTCATACATTCACACACACACACACACACACACACACACATACATACATACACACATATATATATATATATATATATATATATATATATATATTTCACTCCCAGTCAAGGCAGTAAGTAAAGCCACTAAGACACAAGGAAAATAAGAAAAAGAATAACATTAAGGGGCGAGAACAATGAAAGAAGAATCAATAATACAGTAGATACCGATTGCCATGGCATTTAATTTTTTTAAGATCAAAGTTGACTGAAAAGCAAGAAGGCAGACTGAAGGCGAACATGTCCTTTCTAGTACATACATGCATGTGTGCATGTGTGTGCGTGTGCGTGTGTGTGTGTGTGTGTATGCGTGTGAGACACATTTCAGAAGAGATCTTTGTTGATTTTGTTTGAGTTATTAGATATGCTGTGTGAATAATCAAGTAAACTATGACCTTTGTATACTGACTACTATGCTGTGTTGTGTTCAATGTGACACGGGGTTTGCTGGGGACTAAAAAGTTCCCCAAGTTCTATTCCTAAGGCAACATGTGAAGAAAAGAAAAAAAAAGAGAATGAGACTTTTTCGCCCTTTTTATGTACTACTTTTGGTAACCTTATATAGTGGCCTTTAGTCGACGTTCTTTGAATAGACAAGTTGGGTATTCGACTGTGATACGCTTGTTAATGTTAGTTTGTACTTAGCTATTTATCTATAGAAACTGTTCAATGGAGGAAATAGCAAAGATTCTTTGTTCGACACTAACAGCTTAGTCAGTGGTTGAAGGCTAATTATAAATACTGACTTTCAAGGCAGCCAAGTCTTTACATTAGGAAATTAAAACTACGTAATTTCCCCACTATAACCTTTAAGTTAATACTATATAAACTAGTATAACCTTGATCGTATATACAGTTAGAAATTGTTAATGTGTACTTTTGTTGGTTGTGTTATATTTTTGTTGGTTGTGTTATATTTTTGTTGGTTGTGGTATATTTTTGTTGGATCAATGATAGCAATTGAGGCTGAAAAATAACGCTCTCGGATTTTCTATGATGATACAGAAGAGCGCGAAAATTCACTCTCTGTCTGTCTGTCTGTCTGTCTGTCTGTCTCTCTCTCTCTCTCTCTCTCTCTCTCTCTTACCCAGGTAATGCTTTAGAGATTAGACGTGTCTTGTTTTCCCCTCCTGGAATACTCCTTAGGTTTCTAATGGATTTTGTGTCACATAATAATACTAAACATATCGCCAAGTGGGTGCATGGAAAACATCCCCCTTCCCCTGAAATCTATTTGCTACCTCTATTATGACTCTGTGAAACACTCAAAACACCCTGGTGACAGGCCTGAATAATACACATCATACAAATGCCCTAAGCTTACTAAACTACACACAAGCATATCTAATAATTCTATAACACAAACAGATAAAAAAATTTTCTCATATTTAACATTTATAGAGAATAAAAGCGGGGGAGGAGGCAGTAAGTTATCTAATTAATGAGTTTGTGTGAATAGATGACAAAACAGAAACAAAGGAATAGTAAAAGGTTAAAACATTTACAGCAAAAGTCAGAAAGATCAACGCTCCGTGATTAAGGAATACTTTTATTCTAAATTTAATGCTATAAACTCGTAATACTTGTGTAAATCAGATTAATTTAACTTTAAATTTACTAATTGTCTAAAAGTAACGTGCCAGAGATGTATATTTTATTTTTGCAAAAATGTTAAAAATGAGAATTAACTTTTGTTTACAAATGTGTCGATCGCTCAAAAATGCCAGAAAAATTGAAAATTTTTTAAAATCTCAAAATTTTAGGTTCCCATCAATATAGTTTCTGTTTTAAATATACCAGAGTATTTTGCTTACTGGAAATAGTCAATTTAATCATTTAGCTTTTGATTAAAACTAAAAGCATTTTGTTTTTAAAAATTCTATTTCAGAGTTAGGTATCGAAAATAAATGGAGGTTTCTAGAATAAATGGATAACTAAAATATCAAGACTTCCCTTTTAAAACACAATATCACTTTCTTTGAACAAGGAAAAAGAAAAACACTTCCATTCACTCTGATATCAGCGTTTTTGTGGTTATTATTATTATTATTATTATTATTATTATTATTATTATTATTCATGTCAATAAGTGACATTTTCTTTCAAATTTCACACAAGAGTAAGAGTTTTACTTTTGTGTTTTCCATTGCGACACTCATAATACATGTGATAAGAGACTTAACGTTCTCTCTTTCCCTTCTCTCTCCAAAATCCTTTTTATATTTCAGGACAGAAAATCGTTTCATTTCAATAACTAAACAACTTAATTATAAAAGCCATTCAAGAACTACCCAGTTGGTTAGAGACGATATAAAAGGCATGTGAAGTTAAAAATAGCATTAAAAAAGACAACCCACGATATAAACATATTTTATTTTGACGACTCAATTTTGCATAACAGTAGAATACACACACACACACACACACACACACACACACACACACACACACACATATATATATATATATATATATATATATATATATATTTTTAAAATTTATAACATAAACATGTTATTACATCACTACAAAGTAGCTATTTTGTTTCAACACTTTTTATGTCTTGTCAATGATGGTGCTGATTCTGAATCAGCATCATCATTGACAAGACACAAGAAATGTTGAAACAAAGGAGCTACTTTGTAGTAATGCTATAACATACTTTAAATTTTTAATAAATATTATTTGCTCTACTCTGTATTGAGCACTTTTAAGAATAGCTTTTTTTGTATATCTGAACTTTATTTCAACCTTACCAATACCTATACTTGAATATATATATATATATATATATAAAATTAAAAAAATGTTGCTTAATATAACATGTTTCACTTTAAATAAAGCTTTAAAGGTAAGAGATAGAAAAATTTCTAAATTTAAAAAATCAAAGAGACAGTATACTGACTCTTTGTTTTTTAATTTTATAAAAATTCATCTATTGTCTTTAAACAGATCTCTGAAGACGCTTTAATCTAGTGAAACATGTTAGATTAAAATATATTTTCTACTTTGTTTTTTATTTATTCTATCGTCTTATCGTATTCTAATCCATATATTCAATTCGTATAATGCGTGTGTGTGCTTTAGTTCAGTCATAGAATTAACCTTACTAATGATGCTTACTAACTTATAGGCTCAAAAAACCATAAAACTCTTTTCAGTAATCCGTTTGGAAGTTCTTAGTGAAGATTAGCTTAAGTCATATATAGTATCATAATACCAGTAGACCTTCTTTTATGTACCAAGTCTCTTCAAGATGTGGGAGGTCATGATTCCCCAGAACATTTTTTTCTTGTTACTCTAAACTGTTTTAACCTTTTACTATTCCTTTGTTTCTGTTTTGTCATCTATTCACACAAACTCATTAATTAGATAACTTACTGCCTCCTCCCCCGCTTTTATTCTCTATAAATGTTAAATTCTCTAGATACCCTTTCTTTTTTTAATCCTTTCTGACATGTTCGAAATTTTGGTAAAAAATCCTGTTTTAATTTTTATCAGCAGATAACCAAATCGTTATGAGATTTTACGATGGATAATGTAATATTACGTAACTCGCTTTTTTTCCGGTGAAAAACACATTAATTAGAAATTCTTGCAAGAATCAAATAATTGTCAGGTTTCAGGACGTATTCCAAAATGAAATAAATTATTTTTGAAATTACTGTTTTTAGAAAGTGTTGGTAAAAATATTTTTTTACACCTGTTACCTCCACCTCCACGTAAAGTCATGAAATTTCAAGAAATTAAATTTTGTAAAAAAATGTGTTTTATTAGTTAAATGCAGGACTCATTGGGGAATATAAATCATCTATTATTTTTTTAAACACTTAAAATGTTCCGAAAATCTGCTTCGAATAGTAAAATAAAAATGCAATAAAACTATGATATTATTTAATTAGATAAACTTTTAATTATTTTTATAAACAATATATATTAAGAACATTATAAACTAAAGAAAAATTCTTCAGTGAATAATGAAATTTTTAAAAAATTGTTTTAATTTTTATTTTAATTGGAATAATTTATAAAATTAAAAAAAAACTACGAAGTTTTATGGCGGTTAGGTTATTAAGTTATTACGTTATTAATCGAAATTTGAAAAGTTTAATACAAATTGTCGCGCCAAATTTTTTTTTTAACAATTTAACTTTTTTGTGTGTAGTTGAACGTTTTTTAGTATGGTATTTTCCGTGTTACATTAAAAGGTGATGTGTTTTACGATTTATTCCCCTTACAGGTAAAAAATTTAGACAGTTATGTCAATTCTGGTCAACCATACTTAGATTATCTTACGATCTGGCTGTCATCACACGTCAATTACAGTGTAATCCTGGGTAAAAAGTAATCGTCTGTCTAACCGTACTGATAAGCTGTGATACAGCGAAACAGATCTGTCTGCGGATGACTACATATATATATATAAATATATATATAATTTCAAGTTGATGGAACTTGTCAACCGGGGAAGTTAATCCATCTAAGAGAAGGAAAACTCTAATTTTAAACCTCTGCTGCCTTTCGGCCATACCCAATCATGGAAATGATTTCGGAAGTAAATACTGAGGATAAATCCGTAGTCGGAGTCCCTAATATAGTCTGGTGTTATGTTAAACTTCCTTCTAGTAATCCCTGTATAACTGTCACTCCCTAGTGAGCATGTACACAAGCAGCTGAGGCATAACTCTTGGGGCGCAGATCCATGGTCTCTTGAGACCGACGGATACCATATACAGTGGCCTAAGAAAAGTTTTTAGCCAAGAGAAATAAACTACATCTAATTTCAAAATTTAATAACTCCATCCCAACTCAACATAAACAAACAGTATTTGGAACTAGTATGGAGTAGGTCCTTCCTTTACTAATTACAGTGCTTGTATTCGATATTTTATGGATTTGATCAAGTTATCAACAATCGTCTGATACATATTTTGCTACTCCTTTAGCAATGTTTTTTTAAGGGTTGCCACTGATGTGATTTTGGTTGCACGCTCTCGAAGTTTTCGGTCAAGGTGCTCCGAAACGTGGTCTATTGGATTCATGTCAGAACTTTGGGCAGTGACCCATGGCAGTGACTTGATTCCTTGTGATTCCTTCCAGGCCTTTGCTATTTTGCTCGTAATGTCATGGCGCTCCATCTTCTTGAAAAAGGTAGACGTTCTTGTTAATCTGATTCGTTTCATATAGTGGGAGTAGTTGTTTCTCTAATATTTGACAGTGTTTAGAACCATTCAGCTGCTCGTCAACAAGAATCAGCTCTCCAAACCAGACAGAGTCCACACCATTACACAAATTTCTCTATGTTTCATGGTTGCTTGCAGACATTCAGTTTTTCAAGTTTTATTCTGATTTCTCCAAACAGAAACCTATCCCGAATTCGAATATTGGCAGAATTTACTTTCATCTGACCAAATTACAGACAGACAAAATTCATAATCTTTACTCTTAAATTCCCTCGCCCAGTGCATACGCCTATTCTTGCTAACATTTGAAAACAAAAGCTTCTTTCTTGCAACTCGTCTTTGATAGCCTAGCTTTTTCAGTGTCTTTCTTACTGCATATGGTGATATTTCCATGCTGTTAGCGACATCTTTGACGTTCTGACGACAGTTTCTGATGACTTCGCTCTTCAGTGCCCTTTTCGTTCACTCAGACATGATGCTTGGTTTTTCTGAACGTTGTTCCACACGACAATAGCGTTTTTCGTTAAGTTTCTTGACAATATTATTAACCGTTTGATAATCAACTTGGAAAAACCTAGCAATTTCTCTATTTGACTTGTCACACTGATGTCATTCTATTATTTACCCTCGTTGAAGTTCACTAATATCCTTACTTCCGCTTTAATTTCAGATGAAAATAAAGACAAAAATTCTCCAACATTTGGATATATTTTTAGGCTAGTTCTAAGCTTTCGGCTCACATGAAACATCTTCAGAGAGGTTACAGAGATGTTAACATAAAAACATCAACCATCAAAGACGATTTTATCTTGTGTTGACATAAAACTTGGCTAAGCAACAATAACAGTTACCAAATAGCAAACGCAGTTCGTAAATTTGTAATGCAGTTCTATGACGTTACACCGCGTGAAAGCTCAAAATGATAACAGAATCATATATTTAAATGCAATGTAATGTGTTATGACCAGATTTAAACGTGATGTTATTAAGTGTGGGTTGTTTGGATTTAATGTAGATGGCCTCCAATATCTGAAGGTTCTTTTTACTGTGTGTATGAATGAGTATTATTGCATTGTTGACTAAAATCTGTCTGATATTAACTACATGACTATGTTTTTCTAAGAAATGTTGTTTAATTGAACTCTGATCAGAAAGGTGACAGGTAAGTTTACGTTCTGTTAAATATAAGTGACAATGAATTATATATATATATATATATATATATATATAGAGAGAGAGAGAGAGAGAGAGAGAGAGAGACAGACAGACAGACAGACAGAAATCTAAGCAAGAGCCAACAACCTACCACGGTTTCGCCCTACGGCTCGTCAGGGAAATTGGCCCTTCAGTGTTAGGGTTTTCGTCTTGGGGTTTTTTTCTTTCTTACGAGTGCTTCACTTTTTGTTCATGTACTTTGTTTGTTTCTTTTTTTACTTCCCCTTCTTTTCCCTCCGATTTCGTTCTCGGTGGATTGTACAAGACGATTTAATTTATAGCTTAATTAATACTAGTTTCGGCAGAGTTAGTTTCTGTTACTATTTGTATTGTTATTACTATATATATATATATATATATATATATATATATGGCGGATAAGGAAAGTTTTATTAATTTTTTATTTATTGTTTCAACGTTCTTACATGTTTCCGTTTGATGAGAGTGAGCAAGTACAAAATCTGTCCATTTCGTCGATTGTCGCAAGCGCTTTTAGGCACTTCTTTAGCCATTTTCAAGGCAAGGGTATTTTGGTGTAGTTAGTTTATTTTCATGTTTTGACTGCGTGAATGCATTATTTGTGAATTATAGTCGCAGTGATCCTGAGCCATCGTGTGTCTGTGGGTTGATAAATATTTTTATAGAGCTTTGCTCTCATAAGTGATATGTGAGACATCTTCTCAATGAGTTAGTCGATGTTGAAAGTCTTTTACCAACATACCAGTTGAAAAAACAATCAACATAATTAGTGACTACATCTACAAACACCCATCAATCCCAAAATTCCACCAGCAACTCTTCGAAAACTACTACTCGCCTATACCACGAAAACCCCAGTTTATGGCTGTAATAAAAGCATCCAAACTAATAACGTCAGCATGGGAAAACCATTAGGCCTCCTTTTCTCTAACTTTTTCATGTCTTATATTGAAAACAAAGTGTTTGAAACAGCTGACAAAACACAAATCTAAACAAGGTATGCTGACGATATTTTTCTTGATGAAAATTAAGGATGAAATTATCAACTTTTGAAAAGATTAACGCTATAATTTACAAATGAAGTTAATAACTTAATCCCATCCCTTGATGATGATATATAAAACTAAAATTCAGAGTATTTACCACCTACTCGTATAAAAAATCCCACAATTACTTACCCACATATTTTACATTATGATATCCAATGACCGTAAAGATATAAAATAGCAGTGATAAAAGAGCTTTCTAAATAGAGCATACCTAAATTCCTCCTCCCAAAGGATATTCCTGAGTGAACTTAAACACATAAAACAAGCATTAGTCAAGAATAATTTTCCCAAATACATCATTGATAAACAATCAAAATTATTTTTACAAAAATACACGGCACCAGTAATAAAAATATAACAAAAAGCATCAACATATTTTGCTTCAACTAGATGCACAATAATTATAAAAAGGGTATATTAGATATACAAGAAATATTTAAACACCATATCTCTGCTGTAATTCCTGAAAAACATGTAAAACTTATATATTACAGAAAATGAAAAATTGAAAACCTTGTACCGCATAACCAAAATAACCCCATCAAATCTAAACTGACGATGACCAATGTAATATATCAATTTCACTGTCCAGTACAAGATTGTATTTCTTGTAATAAATCAATTACCTATATCGGACATACGACAATCCCTTTGAGTAGACACATCATGTTATAGTGGGTTATCTTATCTTATTTATTCTTTTTCTAGTTGTAGTAGGATTCCGTTTGTAGTGAAGGGGAATTGTATACCGTAGCAGGTTAACGGAATTTGGCCTTGTGGGAAGATAGCCCACTATAATTCATAAAATGATTATAAAATCAAGAAAGGCAATTTGAGTATAAAATAATATTTATATATATATACACATATCAATTAATGTTTTTACAATTAAAATGATGCTTGAATATAAGTCCAACGGAGGTTAAAGTGTTCATGGAAAATAATATAAAAAAGATAAAAGGCTTAAGAATGTGGAAGCGGAGGTATATGATTGAATGTTCATTTTGAAGTTGCCACTTCTAAGATCAGTAAGGCAGTAAGTTGGTTTGTGTGGAATGTCTTTGAATAGGTAACTCCTGAGGTCAATAATTGCTTTTGAGACTGGGAGAAAGAAAGAGGGCAGCATAGTAGCCGCTCGACTTAAGTCAAGGGGATATTACTTACACTCTTCTCCTCTCGTTTTCCCGTCTGTCTCTCTGCTTTTTGTCTCGGCTTTTTATATCTGCTTTTTGGATCAGACGCTCGTTTTGAATTTCACGCTTGTATTTGATTCCCAGCTTCCCATTGGCTGGTAAATAAAATTCGCATAGGCTCGCGAAATGGAAATTTGATATTTGGTTAATTTTTATTTTTCAACCGGAACATCTGTGCAAACTCGGATGCGCGACGACGAGTTTTGTTCATTCGCTTTTTGGTCGGCATAGAGCCAACATCCGGTTTCGCTTTTGCTCGGTCGGTATCACGACAATGTCACTTATCAGAGCAAAAAAAAAAAAACATTTATCAACCCATTTATAAAAAAAACAATTTATCAACCCATAATCTACAACAGTCCGTAAGAAAGATATTGGTCGATAATATTAGACTCATTTCTAAATAGAAATTCCGAAAACACCTTGTCATAAGAGAGATCGTGTACATAGACAGGTCTCCCCCTCCATCAACCTTACTAAGCTAACCGATCTGCACTTATAATTGTTGCACTTCAAACACATCCACCCAGTGGGTAGAGATTTCGAAAATCTAGAGATGGCATGAAACGACTACTGCTATCTTTAATACTATTTTCACTGTTACTCTCTGCATTGATAATCACCTTTCATTTATCTTAACTTTAATAAAGTTTTCTCGCCAGAAAAGCGTTATTTCTACTTAGTGAGATTGAATCGTTTTTATTTTATATTCAGTAAATTAGTGATAGAAAGACAGTGATAAATTTCATCTTGATGTTTAAATGTTATGATAAATTTAAGAACCGATTAACATTGAATTTGGAATGTGGACAGCTTCCTGTTTTTATTAGTCTCTTGCAACCGCTCTTTGTTTGTGGTTCTTGTTCTTCTGTTTATTTGCCCATAATTGTCAAGTCGGTTACTGGTTGATTTCTTCTACCTTCACAGTGTCCTATTAATGTTATACTCTCTGAGCCTTCTTTCTTCTTCTTCTGGTTCTTAGCAATAGTTTCTTGTAGCTGCTGTTCTCTTTATAATTTCATAAATGAACTGCCGTTCTGGGTTCTGGGTTGAATAATTTTTAACTTTTTGTTCTATTTCTGTTAATTCTTATCCATTTTCTGTTAATTCTTATCCGTTTTAGTCATCAGTTTTCTTTTCTTTTAGTTTTCTTTTGTCGTCGCCTTCTTTTTGAAATTGCTATTTTTCGTCCATTTCGTTCTTTTGCATAATTTTTTTCCTTTGTCCTATTCAGCACGATTTTCCCTCTTTTCCTCCAATCGACCTATTTTAGGATTGTATCTTTTTCATTTAGTTATTTTCTTATTTTGTTTTCTTGTTGCTATTTCTGCTTCCTTTCTTTCTAACCACTTTCGTCTCTACTTCTCATTTAAAGATTGTCATATTCGATTCATTTGTCATATCATGTCATTTCTACCTACAATGCTATGAGCAGCTAAAAAAGGATGACAATAACAATAATAATATTCTGGTGCTACACCAAGTATAGCTCTCTCATGCCTTCTGACCTTAGCTAGTTGGAGGCGTTAACGCGTACATATTGTGTCTTGGCTACTGTAAATATCTACATAGAGTAGAAGTCCTCTTATCCGAACTTCATAGTTCAGATATGAGGACGGGTTGTGTGGTATGCGTAAAATGACTATATCTTAAAAAAACACAAGAACTTATCGCAATATATGAAAAATTATTTATCTCACGAAAGTAAATATTAAGTGCAATGTTTAATGCTTAAGTTTTATTTTCAATTGTCTTTCTTATTTCTTTTCTCATTTCGCTTATTTTCGCTGTTCTAGTTGTTTTGCTTTTGTTTTGTTTTTGTTTTTTGTTTTAATAAGGCATTTCGGCAAATTACATGCGCTTGTACATTCTGTACGATTGAACAAAGACTTCTTTCTCCATGAATTTGATGACCTTATCAATAGCTTTCGCTTCTTTAGCATCCCTCATATTTTCACAATTATTGAAAGAATTTGATTCTTTATCTATTTCTTGACAATCCAAATGATTTTGAAGCGATTTTTTTTAATCATTTCACCCCGAGCAAGGCGGAAACGCCACTGATGTGCAGGGGGTTACATAAATGTAAAAAGATTAATTAGAAAAGAGTGAGGAGTACAAACTAGTTAGAAAGGAACAACAGAAAGCTGAGAAAGCAGGTGCGATGACAGATACATAGGTGGAGAGAAATGGAAGGTTATACAGAGGAGGGGAGAGAGCTAGAGTCCAGTGGTTAGTAGATGAGTATTGACTTTGCATTTAAATTTATGGGGGTTGTAGCCGTCAGGAAAGCAAGAATACGGGAGCGAGTTCCACAGGCGGGAAGTGCGAGAGAGGAAGCTGCAGGAGTAGAATTGTCGTCTGCATTTGGCTAACCTGACTGTGAATGGGTGGGACCCAGTTGCCAGTCTGGTTGCACGAGTAAACACCTGTTGAGGAGGCATCAGTGACTTAAGCTCATCCGAGCAGAAGCCATGAAAGTATTTATAGAAGAGACAAAGGGAGGCCACATTTCGACGATGGGAAAGTGGCTGTAGTCGAGTCGCCAGATCAGTACCTATCACATTACAGACTCTCCTTTGGAGCTTGTCAAGAACACTGAGGAGAACGGCAGGGGCACCTGACCATAAATGGCAGCAGTACTCCATGCACGGACGGATGGTTGACTTGTATATATGCAGGATGGATTCAGGTGGAAAAAACATCCTGGATCGGCATATTGACCCAATTTAACTGTTGAATTATTTTGTAATTCATTAGCATCTTTATTTATCCATTCTTTTAAGTCATCCGAAGTGAGAGTATTCAGTTGATCATCTTCAAGCGCAAGTTTTAGTATTTCGTTCAGATTCTGCAATATGTCAGATGATCTTGTGCTATTGTCCAGTTTTTTCAATAATCTCTAATTTCTGATGTAACGTGAAAAAAATTCTGTTCCCTTTCCTTCCAGTTTAAGTTTCTTTTGTGCGAGACATTTATCTGTTGAGAAATTTCAAGGACTAACAATTATCTGCAAAGAAAAGAAAAATATTAGAATGTAATATATTCCAACAACATCTAAATGGCAACTCTGAGAGCTCGGATATGAGGATATTCAGATATGAGGACTTCTACTGTATTTAGTTGTCTTAATTGCCTGACTGTAACCATTTGATGATGATGCACTGTGGATCTCTTTCCGTGAGTGAGAATAGTGGGGTTGCGTCATAGCCATCGAGGCCAGAGAGACCGGCGGTTGCAGGGACTCGATAAACCTTAACTTTGTGTCGCATCTTGCTCTAGTTGGGGAGTTGGTAAATATCCATAGCCAGATGTCGAGAGGACTGTGTTTCGTTTCTTCTTCCATTTTATTTTTATTTTTATTTTTATTTTTGAAGGATGAAACAGCTAAGACGACTTGGTAATCACATTCAGTCGGAGACCAGTTTAAGCAGACTGGATTTCCCAACGTAAAGTTATTTCTAACTGGGAACCACTTATAAGGTTTTGCGCTGCTTTTATCAAAACCTGTAACCATATCGAACATAACTGACTGTGATGCACATTCCTGTTATAACCTTACCAAACTGGGTGCCATGGTGGATAAATCGGGCTTCGTATATTTGTACCCCATCATCACATATATATTATGTAGCTCTGCAGCCTTCTTTCTGTAAACAAGCAGAATGAGTGGCTGTTGGGTCTTAGAACAATTTGCTTTATATATATATATATATATATATATATATATATATATATATATATGAACTTTCTTTGGTATTCTCTCTTGCCCATTTTTTTCGGCTTTAACAGTGTGTATTTCAATTGCTGTGCACAGCTCCTTTAATCAACAATTAGAACTCTGAACATTCAGGAACGAGAACCGGTTAGTTTTTTCATTCCCATTTTCTGTTTTGCCTTACGTTCGATACCTCCACTCCTTCTTCGATACTTATGATTTAAATTGAATTTTTTAAAATAAAAACTTTTTCTCGAAACTTTAATTTACTTTAATGCTTAAATTTACTATTCCCACTAAGCAAAATACTCTAGTGTATTTCGAACTGAAATTATATTCATTGTAATCTAAAATTCTGAGATTTTTTTAAATTTTAAATTTTTCGGCCATTTTTTTGAGCGATCGACACATTTGTAAACAAAATGTAATTCTCAGTTTTAAAAATCTTGCAAAAATAAAATATACATTTCTCACTCGTTATTTTTTTTAAATTTGCAAATTCAAAGTTAAATTAATCTGATTTGAAACTAATATTACTTGTTTATGGCATGAAATTGAAAATAAAAGTATTTCTTAATCACAAAGATTTGACTCGTTGACCTTTCAAGTAGGTGATGACAGCACCTGTTATCAATCAATCTGGAAGTATGGTTACCAAAAGTTGACATGACCCAGTTTTACGTTTCGTAAGGGAATAACCCTTGAAACATGTGACTTTTTAATGATAAGTCTCTTATAAGTTTCCATAGTAAAAGCAAATGTGCAGTTTAACATAATAAAAAAATTTAGAAATTATTTTCAAAATCTTAATTCTAAATAATTTGTCTTAAGCTTTTGAATTTTCGATTTGTAAATAAAGTCTACTTTATTGAATTAATAAGCGAGGACATTAGAAGAAATTTAAAGAATATTTGAAACTTTAATTAGCAAACAAAAAAAATGAAAACAAATCTTATAAAAATTCATTATTCATCGAAATTTTTTCTTCTTCAGAATATGATATCCTAAAATTATATTATTTATAAAATCAAATAAATTTTATCTACATTAAAAAAAAGCGTAGTTTTAATGCATTTTTTATTTTACTATTTGGAGCAGATTTTTGGAAAAATGGTCTTGTAATTAGAAAAGAATACATGATTTATATTCTCTCATAAGTCCTGCATTTAACTAATGAACAAAAAATTGGTATAGATAATGTATTTCTAGAAGTTTTACGCAATTAATTAGATTGAGGAGTAACAGATGTAAAAAATAAATTTTTATCAAGATTTTCTAAAGAAAATATTTGCATAAATAATTTCATTCATTTGTCAATAAGTCCTGAAAGTTTTATTAAAACAGACAATTAGTTGATTTTTGCAAGAATTTTCAAATTCATGTCTTTTAACGCCAAAACACGACTTGCGTAATATTACGTTTTTCTTTACATTACGTATATAATGAGTGAATCGCTGACGTAAAACAAAAAAAAATAGTTTTTAAATGAAATTTCGAACCCGTTAGAAAGGATTAATTACTTTTTTAAAATAATGACAACAAAATTTGATCTTTCCTTTTAATAAAAGCGTAAATATTTTTATGATAAAACTTTGTTGGTAAATTTTCGTTTTAGGACCCGAAGGCTTTTATCCCTTCAAATTTTTCTAAAATAGTCTTATTTCTGTGCAAATGTATATGCTGAACTAAAATCAACAATTATATATTGAAGAAACCTACCTTTTTTCTGTTAAAGACCAGAAAAAAATCGAACTTCTTCTCGATCTTTTTGTCAGCCATTATTGATAGTCATTCGCTGCTGAATGACTTTAGGCATAGAAAGAAATTTTTGGCCCGATTTACTTCCTTTACTGTAAACTCTTTGCAAAAATTACTACGCGATTTTTTTTTTGTACTTAATTTCAACAGAAAGTTGCGTGTATTTGCGTTTTTTCATTTTTTCATTTTTTTTTTTTGTTTGGTACTTAATTTCAGAAGAAAGTTAACTTTCAAATATATGAATATAAGTAATAAGCGTAGTTTGATTAACCTTCGTGGACTTTTTATACACGCAAATAACTTTTTATACACGCAAATAACTCTTATTTTTTTTACTTGTTTCAATTTCGCGAGCCTGTAAAAATTTTAAACAAAGGTTCTTCTTAAAAAATTAAGTAAAAGTACACTTATCACTTATTTTCATTTATTTGAAAGTTAACTTTTTAAAAAACAATCTAGGGAGCCAATGAAGCAAATTTTATTTATCGATATTTTCATATATTTGAAAGTTAACTTTCGTCTGAAAGAATTAAGTAAAACTACAATTATCACTTATTTTCATATATTTGAAAGTTAACTTTCTTCTGAAATTAAGTACATTTCTTGAATTAAATACCAAAAAAAAGGAAAAAAAACACGCAAATACACGCAACTTTAAGCTGAAATTGAGTACCGAAAAAAATCGCGTAGTAATTTCTGCAAAGACTTTACAGTAAAGGAAGTAAATAGGCCCAAATTCTCTTCCTACGCCTAAAATCATTCAGCAGCGAATGACTTTCATTTAGCCATAATGGCTGACAAAAAGAGCGAGAAGTCCGTTTTTTTTCGTTAACATCAAAAAAGGTAGGTTTCTTCAATATCTAGTTGTTGATTTGAGTTCAGCATGTACATTAGCACGGAAATAAGACTATTTTGAAAAACTTTGAAGGGATAAAAGCCTTCGGGTCCTAAAACGAAAATTTACCACTTTGTTTTTATTACGTTTAAGTTATTTAACATTCATGCTATGCTGTTTTTTTTGTTTTGTTTTTGTTTTTGTTTTTTTCAGTAAGTGAGTGGAGTTACCTACATTTACGTGCTTTATGATAATTAATTCTTCTCCCTTTTTTTCTTTTCCCTTGTTCTTCCTTCTCTTATTATATTGCTTTTAATATGTACATTTTTATGGTAATAATAATCATAAAAACAACAGCTATTTTCACAAAACAGGTTTTATGACGTCAGTAAAGTCAGGTAGATTCAAATTGTCTACCATTTTATTAACTGTTCCTTATGTACATCATGTGTTTATCTTTGCAAGTTTTGATACGTCCAATCTTCAGCAAAGGTTTACAAATCAAGTCAAAACCCGTTGTTGACACTGTGCGTTATACAAAGAACGATTCCATTCAGAATGTTTATTCTTGCTAGAAATAATCTTCATCACATTTTCAATCGTCATTTGAAAATATTAACCTTTCTGATCGACTTGAACCTACAAATGCTTAAATGGCTCATCCATGACAATCGGGTTCTATTGCTTATTGAGTCAACAATAATATTTCGTTTCTTATTTGCCAACATACGCAATATTATCATCAGTTATTTAGAGCAGAATATTTTATTGTTTCCACATCCTTATGATGAGCCATGCATTTTATGAGAATATGAAATCATAACAATATAAATTGGCTTAATATATGGTTAATATATGATTTAATTAATCCTAACGAATTTATCTCGGTATTGACCTTATAAATAAAGCTTTATAAAATGTTTTCGAGCATCAGACAAGTACATGCATAAACATATATAAAAGAATTAAATGTTCACTTATTATTATCTTTATTGTTGAATCTAACTTCTGATTATATATATATATATATATATATATATATATATAATTGTGTATTTAGGCAGAAATTCCTCTTTTATGCAAGTTTCGTTAAAATGACAGGCAAGATTTAATATAATTTTTCATCTGATCTTATTTTTACAAATTGTCCGAATGTTTTACTTATCCAAGCGCTCTCAGCTATACTTTAAGCTATTATCAAGAATTAATTTTATATTATTTTTAACAGAATATATAGATTGTTTTGTTTATGTATCGAAAGTTATAGAAATGTCTTATACACAAACATGATCGGCACATTGTGGCCGTGTTCATAGTTGATATTATTTAATGTTTGCTCTATCTTTTTTATTAATAATGATTCCATTTTCGTTTTTGCCTTTTTTACACATGGGTGATGTTTTTCAGTCATTTTTAACGAAACTTAAATATATATATATATACCGGCCTGGTTATAAATAATCAAACCGGAAGAAATATAAGTACATAAATATATATATTTAAAAAAAAAATGTTCAAACAAATAAATTAAATATGCTGGCTGTTAATTTCATGTCGTTAATCCCCGGAATTCTCAGTTTTCGTAATATATTCGTAATCCATATACAAGCCTGTTTCGCTGTATTACAGCTCATCAGTGTGGCTAAACAATCACTTGCTTCTGGCCGGAATAAAGGTTTGTATATGATTTTTCATGTGTTCGTATATTTTTTCTTTTTGGAATTCAAATTATATCAGAATTGTCCAAAGGTTTTGTACTTTCGAGCGCTATCAGTTATACTTTTATCCATTATCAAGAACTAATTTTGTTTGACTTGAAAATAAATTTGTGTAAAATTTATGCATATAGAGTTGTGTGTATATTAAGTTCCGAAAACGGTAAGCACATTGTTACCATGTTCATAATTGGTGTTATTAAATGTAGGATTTCTCTTTTTTATTAGTAATGCCTCCATTTTTACATCTTTTTTTTTTTTTTGCATGTAGGTGATGCTATTATGTATGTATTATCAACAAATATATCACGGATAGGTCCTAAAAGATCTATGAGTGTTTCAATAAGATCAGACCGAACTGTTGTGGGAAAGGTGTAATGTCAATCTTCTTGTCAGTTTTGTGGTAGTGTAGCCAATGTAATTGTTTACAGATTTGGATAGTTGAGGAACACAGTTCTTCAAAGGACATATAAATTCGTAAACGACACTGGTTCTCTGCAGTTTAAATTTTAAAGGTGAATTATTATTATTGATAATGAGGTGTGCAGTTTTTAATCTTTTAAGATAGATAATTTAATTTTCTTGTTTGAATTGGTCGGTGTTGCATAATTTCGGATAATATTGCGAAGTGAAAATTTGTCTTGTCTGTAGTTATTGTGCATTTGATTTTTGTAAAGTACATTAATGTTTTAAATTTTTTTAAATCCTTTTTAACACGTTTGAAATTTCGTTAGCGGAGAGCCAAATTGTCACGAGGGTTTACAATAGGAAACGTAATAATACATAACATACTCTTTTTTCCGGTGACCAACATTAATTTGAAAATTCTTGCAAAAATCAAATAATTATCGGATTTTAATGAAATTTCCAGGACTTATTCACAAATGAATGAAATTATTTTTTAAACCATTATTTTTTTAAAATATTGGTTAAAAATTGTTTTTCACATCTGTTACCCCACTTCCACGTAAATTCATGAAATTTCAAGAAATTAAATTCTGTAGGTAAAATTGGTTTTATTAGTTGAACGCAGAACTTATTGGAGAATGTTAATCATGTATTATTTTTTCAACCATTTAGCCTCCTTTACCGAAAATCTGCTCCGAATAGTAAAATAAAAATTCAATAAAACGATGCCATTATTCAATCAGATAAGCTTTTAATTGCTTTAATAAATAATATAAATTAAGGACATTATAGTCTGAAGAAAAAAAATTCAAATATATTTTTTAAGTATTTCCAAGACTTGGAGACGTTAGGTTGTTATGTTATAAAGTGAAGACTATATTTACTAATAAAAAATTGAAAAGTTGAATACAAATCATCTGCCATCGTATTTTTAAAATAATTTTCAATCTTTCTTTTTATGTGTGTGTGTGTGTGTGTGTGTGTGTGTGTGTGTGTGTGTGTGTGTGTGTGTGTGTGTGTGTGTGTATTTGAAGTTTTTCTTTATATTGTAATTTCTATGTGTACATTAAAAAGTCATGTGTTTAACACACATTTCCACCATTCACCCACACCAAAAAATTCTTCAACAAAAACAATGTTAAAGTCAGTTATAGTTGCGTTAAGAACATAGATAAAGATATTTCACAACAGAATACGATGATATCAAATACTTGGCCCACCTAAATAACATCAGTCACCCTACTAATAACAACAATGACCCTTCAAAAAATAATTGCAACTGCCGAAAAAATCAAACCTGGCCATTCAATGGGTTTGAATGGCCAATGTGTGTCCGAAAGTATTGTTTATAGAGCTCGAATTCATTCGGAAGATAATGATGTTAAATTTTACTTTGGAAGCACTTCTGACTGATGGA
Source organism: Ascarosepion bandense (assembly GCA_037127315.1). NCBI lineage: Eukaryota > Metazoa > Mollusca > Cephalopoda > Sepiida > Sepiidae > Ascarosepion > Ascarosepion bandense. The sequence continues at coordinate 51,534 of JBBBDQ010000824.1, read as the reverse complement.
AGACAAGATTTAACTATCACATGTTTTGAACAACACTAAATACAGCAAAATGTACTGCTTTATTCATATATTATTGGAAATTTTTAAAAATAACAAGAATCCCATTATTACATGGAATATCGTAGCTAAATCCAAATTTCTTCCAAATATTTTACAACGGTAAATGAGACAGATGTAACTTATCCCTTTTTTTAAAAAAATTGCCATTTTAAACCATATCAATAATCTTCATTTACTTAACAAAAAAGCGATTTAAAGACCAGATGCTGTCATAGAAAGAATACTTACTTAAATTCTTAGACCAGATTGATCCATCTATATGTTACTCTTTTCTTTCTTTCTTTCTTTCTTTCTTTCTTTCTTTCTTTCTTTCTTTCTTTCTTTACCCTGCAGATATTACTTTCAACAATTATGAATTACACCCCTTTTGTTTTTGCTCCCTACATTGTTTATTTTATTTTTTAATACTTTCAATGTGCGTTATGGTTCATTGGATATCGGCTCGGAACGAGAAATCGGGGAGCCGAGTTCGAATTCCAGCTGAATCCATTGTATTCACTTACGCGCAAATACCCTTGGGAAAGGTATTAATCCGTCTATTCCTTCCAGTTATGGGTTAAATAACAGGACAGATTGGGTTCTACAGCCTCGGTCAGCAACCAGTCTACCGCAGAAAGCAATGGCAACCTACTGCGGGATAATCTTCTGCCCAGTCAGTCATGTCTCTTTCGAGACATGATCGCCCAAGCGTGTATCACGTATGGCACTTAACTGACTGAATATTAGAATACTTAAATTTTTACGTTTTATGATTTACGTCCATTTTGTTTTTTCTCATTGCATTTTAATATTTTTAATATTTTTTTAATTTTTTATTTTATATTTTACATTTTAAATTTCAAATTTTAATTCTAAAATGTTTATGGGAAACAATTTGTGTATCCAAAAAATAAAAAGAACTAGATGACCCGTAGAGTAGAATTAAATCAAAATCGCTGAAAACAATTTTGAAGTATAAAGACGAAATCAAATTTCGCAAGTCAGTGAAAAATAAGTTTTATAGCCAACGAAAGGTGACGGGAAAGAAAAAAAAACACGTATGAAAAAAAAACACGCACGCACACATATGAACTTTCTGACCTGCTCACCACTTGACTTATCTATTTACACACAATACCTTGTCCATCAGAAAAACAAACGGATCTCGATATGTGACGTCACAAATTTATTCGCCTGAAGAGAATCAACTTTAGACTCAAAACACGTGTAGCGACACAAATACCATTATGGACACTTAATTTATCATACAAAAAGCAAGTAATATTAATAATAATGACGACAATAAATCTACACTTTAAACAAAACGTTTACGGCTTCTCGCACTTTCTTCTATACCAATTTCTCTCGTTTGAACAACCCCTATTTCGGTTTTATATATATATTTTATATATAAATTTATAAATTTATATATATATATTTATATATATATATATATATATATATATATATATATACAAACAATTTCAAATCATTTTACGTCATGCAGTAACTATTTGTTTTTAAGGAAGAAAAAATTCGATTAAATTTACATTATACAATAAAAATCTTAAATGAAAATGTGATTTTTGAAAAAATTAAAATTTGCTATCAAGACTATTGAAGAGTAAGAGTAAACTCTGCGAAACTCAGAGTAGAGACAAGATAAATGAACATTTAATTATAACTAGTGCTATTAATAATCTCTCTCTCTCTCTCTCTCTCTCTCCCTCTCTCTCTCTTGATATCGAGTAATATAATTACAAAGCGTTCTCCTATGTTCCATGTCCCTTCAGTATGTGAGCGATCATGACTCCTCACAAATCCTTATCATTTATAGTTCTTAGAAACGTTTGTTTTTTACCATCCCTTTTATTCACTGTCCGGAACATTATTCGTTTAGTAGGTAAATCGCTGTTTTCTTCTTACCCCCTGGAATTTAATATGTTCTGTGAGTGTTAAATTTTCCAAACTCTCTTTCTTCATTATGCAACCAAAAAATGCCAACTGTCTCTTCCTGATTCTAAGTAGCAGTGTGCATTTTGTTTCTGTTTTCCTTAAAATTCCTCGTTTCTTCTCATGTTCCGTCCATGGTATTCTCGGCATCTTTCAGTAGAAGAACATCTCTATTGCTTCTAGCCTCTTTTTCATTCATGAGGAGTTTGTCCTTCATTCACTACCATAGAAAAATACTGATATTGCATAACAGTTCAGCACTCTTTTACTTGTTTCTAACGATTTTTTTTTGTTTATTGATAGTTTGTTTAGTCTCAATTGGAGTAGATAGACTAAACTATCGCCCGGTTCACACTCCACCCACGTCTATTGAACAGGTGAAGAGGCTCATCCCTTGTTTCCTGTTTAGGTTGTGGTTTCCGGTTTTTCTCTTTTCCAATCTTTTCACTATTACGTAGCCCCCTGCGCATTAGTGGCGTTTTCACCTTGCTTGGGTGATATGATTAAAAAAAAAAAAGCTTTTCGGAAGAAAATTTATATAAAAATATTCAATTAATATGGTAAATGTTTCTAACTATTTATAGTTTATTAAATTTCATAACGTAATGTTAAAATCCTACACACACACACACACACACACACACACACACACATATATATATATATATATATATATAAACAAAATCCACGAAGAGTGAAGATATCATATTGCCTTAACGAAACTTTGAAGTCGGCATGACTGTAACAACACTGCTCAGTTAAGTGAAAAACTTGTCCACGTTGATTCTATTAATGCTCTAACTTTTGTTTTCACTTTTAAAATCGTAGCTTTCCTGGATATTTTCATTTCATAATTAGAAATGATCCAGACATGTAAGAAGACTCACTTGACCAACGAAGCCATTTAATACCTTTTCGGATCAGCTATTATTGAATCTTTCTTTCTGTTGTGCGGCATAAGATTCCATCCTAGGCTGCTAATCCATGACATGAGAGCAAATCCACCGTGTTTGATCGTGGGCTGCAAGCAGTTCAAATAAAACTTCCGCTGTTAGAAATTTACACAAATTCGGATATATCTGAAAAAAAAAAAAAACTGACAGTGTGTCAAAATTTAACGGTTTAACCACCATTTTCCTGCTTTGTCTGCTAAATGTTGGATAATATGGGTTATTGTAGCAGAGTAGCCAGAAGAAACTCACTGTTACAACAACCAATACGAAATATGCTATATTTAAAGTATACGTGAAAGGGGAAAAATATAATTTAGAGTTGACAAATAGGATACGGGGAAATGTGTCGGTCTTTACTTGGAGTCCTGTTAAATAAGATGTGTTTTTTAGTTAAAATGAATACACGAAACCAGAAACCGTGATCTGTGGTAAATATGAAGTAATCTACGCAATAATTTTTTGAAATAATTATTAGGCAAGAAAATTATTTACCAAGATAAACTCGAAAACCACGGAAACCAACTATGCTCAATCACTGACTTCTCTGCCTACTGAATTTTTTTAATAAGTGAAGTAGCGACACACTTTATTAAATATTTTAGTCATTTGTTAGTGTTTTCTATTGTAACACTTCACAGAACTCCAAATCTTATAAACTAGATAAATGATGTAACCACAGAACAAGCTGTTAAGAAATGTGGTGTGGCGAGACGAACATCCATTAAAAAACTTCGCTAATAATAGTAAATGTTTCTGGATTTTATTTACATCTCCACATTTTCAGGCTAATTTACAGGAATATCCATGATTCAAACTTGTTTCAATTATTGTGCACTTCCAAAGTCCATTATCTTCTTCAAAATTAAGTAAAATCCTTCGGAGCTGAATGTGTGTCTGTGTGTATGCACGTGCGTGAGTGTGCGTGTGCATGTGTGTGTACAATAGTTTATAAGTTACTTAAATGGCTACTTAATTTTTTATACTTTTGCCTAATAAAAAAGCAATGCAACTAAATTAGTAGAATTGGTAGAATTATTGAATACAGTATAAAATAACGTATTTACAAACCCTTTTTTTTCATTTTACAATTTTCATTGCTGCCATTTTAATTGCCTTTTGATGTCACAATGACGTCAGTTATGAAGTTGCTTGCTTAAGGTTTAGTCAAATTTGTGTACATTTGCTTGTAAACGAGTTTCTTACTTCAAAAAATCGAGTATTGTTGCATATACCATGTATATGTCATAACAGTCTTCCAAAGTCAACTCTTGAGCAGACTATGTTTATGTTTCTACGAGCATTGCATTTGAAAACACTAAAAAAAAGAAAGAAAAGCTTCATTTTTTTGTGATTTTCTCATCCGACGAAGACAAATACCACACAAGATGTCTTTCGCGTCAGACACTCACATCCAACTGCAGGTCGCGTAATTGAAATTACCCAGTTTCTAAAGTTACTGTTGCTGCCTTTATTCATGTAATGAAGATATGCAGACTTGGCCTTGGGCAGCAGGCTTCAATTATTTTTATTGGCTTCCAGCTTTGAAGAGCCGGAAGCTGGTAATCTGTGTCGACTGCAAATCAATAAAGAAAGACTCGTTTTCTTAATTAAGGCTAATACATTGAAATAGATTCTAAATTGAGAAGTAGGTATAAACATCTGTATTATTTCTGAACAGTTTGTATAATATTGCAAACTGTGTGGGGGGTATATTTTATTCCTAACAGTACCTCATTACAGTCCGAGATACAGAGATAGAAAGGAAACTAATAATCTTAAAATTTGATTAATTATTTGACATGGAAGCGTGCCGTGAAAATTTATTTGTACTGGATATTTTTTTTTCTTTTTGCAAAAGGCTGACGAATATTCAATCCTGATTTTTTGTCAAGATTTACAAACTCTACATTTCGTTCAATTTCGAAAAACAATCGATGAAATTTGAATATGCTGATTTGTTTGAAAAATACTTTGACAAAAACTCCACTTCACGATTTTTACGTACCTTACTCAAACTAATTGTATTTTGTACCCACTTACCTGTTTACACTTCTTCCTAAAATTTGGTTTCGATCTGTCAATGTATGGCTATTTTAGAGGGTGTGACAGACGAACGGACGGATATACTAACGGTAGTCACATAATTTTATATATAGATTCTCTTCATAGATACTTATTTTAAGCACTCATAAGAACTGGCAGAACAACGCATTTTATGAAGGTATAATAATATTCATAATATTTAAAATAACTAGCATGTAAACATTTCGGAGGAATGTTAAAATGTCATGAAAAAAGAGATTAACAAATATAAAACAAAATGGAAGATTCCAGGGAAAAGCCAACATAAATTAAATCTTAAATTTGATATAAAAGAGAATTTACAACCAGTCATTGTTGGTTTAAGTAAATTACAATCCTTCCAGTTGGTATACTTTGTAAAGCGATAAAGTATTTACAGCAGGTAATCATCAATCAATTGAAATATGTCAACTCATCTCCACAAATCTTCTTTATGTACCGTGTCCTTTCAGGACGTAGGCGATCATGGACTTTCACTTGGCTCTGTCTCTTGTCGCTCTCAATATTTTTTCTTTTGTTATCTCTTCTAAGCCCTGCTCTACCATCCATTTGCGCAGACCTAACAAGTACGTCTCGCGCTGCTTTCTCCAGTCTCTCCTTCCCTTTATCTGTCCTGTGAATTAAGTTCTCCATGCCCTTTTTCTTATTACGTATCCCAGGAACCTAATTTGTCTCTTTCTAAAATTTAGTATGAGTTTTCTTCTCGTTTGCATCCTTTCCAACACCTCATCGTTGCACACGTGTTCCGTCTATAGTATTCTCAGCATCCTTCTGTAAAACCACATTACTGCTACCTCTAGCCTCTCCTTCATTCTTGATGATATCGCCCAGTATTCACTTCCATACAGAAGGACAGATATTACATAGCAATCCAGCACTCTTTTTTTGTTTGTTTGTTTGTTTCTGATGAGATTTTCCTGTCTTTCAGTACTCTGGTTAGCTTCTGAAATGCGTCTTTGGATCTCCATGTCACACTTTCCATCCTCTGTCAAAACACTTCCCAGGTATTTACTTTTTTTTATTTGTTTTATTTTGGTTTCTCCGACTCGTAAATGGCATATTGGGCTCCTCTTTTTGCTGATGACCATACATTCAGTTTTCTTTAAGTTTATGCTCAGTCCTTTCTTCTCATTTTCTTTTATTACCTTCTGTAGAAGGTCCTGCATTTTCCTTTCCGTGCCTGCTATCAGCACCTTGTCATCCGCGTATCTGATATTGTTGAGATTGTGGCTGCCAATGACGAATCCTGGCAAGGCGTTTATTTCTCTCATAGTTGCTTCGCTATACAGGCTGAAAAGATCCGGCGAGAAAACACATTCTTGTCTTACGCCCCTTTCTATTTTTGCATACCTGCTAAGTTCACTTCCTATCCGCACACAAGCGGTTTGCTTCCAATATAGATTCTTGATTATCTTAACGTCTTTTCCGAAAATGTCAAGGTTGTCGAGCATCTCTATCAAGTCCTTGTGTGGTACTTTGTCGAACGCCTTTGCGTAGTCTATAAAGCACAGATAAAAGTCTTTCTGCATTTGTATCGCTCGTTCTGAGCATGAACTTCTGAGCATGAACTTCTGAGCATGAACTTCGCATTCCTCGTTCCGGTATCTTTAACAAACGCACAGTGTTCTTGTCCTATCTCTGGTCCGATTCTGCTGTGCGCTTTGTTCATCAGAATCCGGATGATGAGTCTTGTTATGTGGCTCATTAAACTAATTGTTCGATGGAATTCACATTCCTTTGCACCTGGCTTCTCAGGTAGTGCTATGAAGATTGATCTGCTTAGGTCTTCCGGTATACTGCCGCTGTTATAGATTTCGTTATTAATTTTTGTTAATCTGTCTACGCCAAAGCCTTCTAAGAACATCAACATCTCTATTACAATCCCATCTGGTCCCTCTATTTTGTTTCTCTTCAATTTGGCCATTGCCGATTCCACTTCGGTTTTTAATATTTCTGGTCTATCCGGAATTTTGTACATTGTTGGTTGCTCTCTCTTGTCGTGATCGGCGCATTTGTCGTTGTCCACAAATCTACATTTTCCCTAAAAAGATATGCGAAACGACTCGAGATCAAGACTCATCAAACAACATGCTAGTTCCTCTGAGTTAATACTCATGTACTTCCTTTTCTAATACATACTGAGAGTAATGACATTTATTATAAAAAAAATATCTCAGTATACATGAGAAAAGGAAATATATGTTCATTTTTACGAACCTTTCAAAAAAGACATGAAATTTTAAATATGAAAAGATACATCTACAAATATCGACCTACACACACATTTGCGTGGAAAGACCTTGTAAAAGATGTAAATAAATTGCAGTATTAAATTTTATCACAATTGTTAAAAGTTTATTTACGATGCTAATTGTGACAATAGACAACGCCGCGTTAAATGTTTCTTCATGATTGTCATTCTATTTCGTTTCCAGGGTTACAAATTAATTTCCTTACGCAACTACAAAGAAAAACTTCTCACTTGCTTGGATTTTTCTGAAATGACATTGATAACACTTTGAGCTGTCCATTATCACCAAAGACAACCATATAAAGAAAGGATTGATGTTATGATGTCAATGATCCTAACTTTTAATGATCAAATGCCAGTTATTATCTTGTTTATTTGTTGTTGTTGTTATTGTTGTGTTTATGTAAAAGACAAAATGTCAAAGTGATTCAAACATCTTCTCTGATAATTATTTGAACATGTCATAGTTTTGAGAGTAAGAGAAAGACTTTGGTACATATGTGTTTGCACATGTTTCATTTTTTCTTTTATGTTTTCATCGGTTGCCATAAAGACAACTGTTAGTGATTAGCTCACAAGAATAAACTTCTGTTGCATAAGACAGCCACAGCAGACAAAAATAATGTACTTGTAAAGTGCGATTCAAATGTACAATATGCTCTAAACTGAACACTTTAAGAGAAAGTAAATGATTAAAAACCAAATAAGAATAACGATTGTCAAAAACCATTATGCTGTGTCCTTTCATGATCGGCGATCACGGCCCTCCACAACTTCCTGTTCTTCGTAGCGCTGAATAAATTTTGTCTTTTGATATCTCTTTTAATCCCTGTTCTGCCAAGCATTTGCACAAGCTCTTTAGTTACGTTATTCGATGCTTTCCTCTACCGTTCTTGCCTTCAGTATGTCCTATGCGTATCAAATTCTCTAAACCATATTTCCTTATCATGCGCCAAAGAGATTTCAACTGTCACTTTTTGATTCTAGGAATAAGTGGCCTTTCTGTTTCCATTTTTCATAAAACTCTTTCATTGCTTACGTCTTCAGTTCATGGTACTCCTAGCATTCTTCTGAAAAACTACATTTATGTTAAGTGAAATCTCTTCATCTTGAAGAGCATTGTTCAGTATTCACTACTATAGAGGAATGCATATATTACATAACAGTTCAGTACTCTTTTCTTTGTTTCTAACGAAATTTTCATGTTTCTTAATACTTTGGTGCTGACTTTCCGTAACAAAGACCTGCGATATAGCATTCACATGCTTAAGCTATTATTAGTTTTTTTTTTTTTTTTTTTTTTGTTACTGACTCATAGCTTATTAAGTGAATGCATGGACGTAGGAAATGATAATGTAATACGGCATTTATGCTATGTGTAATTTCTTTAAACAAATGAATATGTCATAACGACTGGTGTATGAGCAGAAAAGGCAAAAGTGAAAAGACGCGCAAACCTCACTTTGGTTCTTATACCTGTAGACAATAGACAAGCAAAATCTGATTGCCTAATGCAAATCTCGACGCCATTATAAAAGCAGGATCTATCGCTTGATGCATTTGAAAGTTTATACATCGTAGAACGAATTAAGCGGAGAGGTGGCCTGGTAACAGGTCGGGGTACCTGGCAGAACGGATCTGATGTATTTCAAGAATGCTTAGAATTTGAAATGCATCTTTCGCTATTCGAATGTCTCTTCAGATTTCGGTGTCGCATTTTCCGTCCTCTATTAAAAAAATACTCCCTAGATATTTAAATGTTCATACTTTTTTTTTTAACTTTATTTTGGTGTCTTCAATTTGTAGTTTGCATCTTAGGCTGTTCCTTTTACTGGCAATCATACATTCTCTCTTCTTACACTTGATAGTCATTTCTTCTCGTTTTCTCTTACTACCTTCTATAATTTATTTTCTGTGTCTACTATCAACACTGAAGTATTTGCATATCTTATGTTGTTAGGGTTGTGTCTGCCAGTAATGAATCCTCATTATAACGGCTGAATAATTCAGGTGGGAAGATATTCTTTCTATTTTGTGTATTTACTGAATTATTTTTGTCCTAATTCAGGCGGTTTGCTTTCAGTATAGGTTCTAGATTATTCTAATATCTTTTCTAAATAAATCAAGCTTACCTAGCAGTTCAAATAGTTCCTTGTAACGTACTTTATCAAACGCTTTCCAAGACCAGTGAAATATAAATGGCAGTTTCTTTCCGGTCTTTATAGTATGCTTACCTCACGAAAAGGCTTACAGTTTAACCTTGATTTTTCTAACACACTCCTGTGACAGACTTTCATTTTTTTTATGTTTAATGTGACAGTGAAAATTGATTTAAATCAGTTTCCGTATTAAAACTGCCTCGTAACAAGGATAGCAAAAATGCAACGCTACTTATAAAATTAGCATCTGCCTGTACTTCTGAGATTAGGTATTGTAACTATTTACATTACTTACATCATTCAGACTGTTGCCGTCCTATTCACAACGTTTCACTCGTTGTACTCCCCGGCCTTCTTCAGATATATACGTAGGAATTTCAAACCGAACCCACGAGGGTAGATTGTTCTAATTTCACGTGCTATGGGATATTTCAATTCCAGTTAATTCCCTTTTTAGTAACTTAAGTTTGTGTTCCAGTTAAACTCAAAATTGCCAAGTATTGAGCTCAAAACTCTTCGGGTCAAATCATTTTTTGGATTACTTCAACCAACGTATTTATGCAATATGCCATGTGTCTTTATGGACATTGGTTTGTGAAATTTTGAGACTTAAAAACCTAATATCTGAGTAACACTTTTTTACCAGAGCTCATATTACAATTTTTTGTTATTGTTTTCTCTCTCTCTCTCTCTCTCTCTCTCTATATATATATATATATATATATATATATATATATATATATATTACTGGTTCCCATATTGTATTCATGTCTATGCTTGGCTGGATTAGGAGATTTTTGTAATCTAACATATACCCTGATTCCTTACGTTTTCCTACTTCCCGGTGATATTCTCTGTCTGTTATTTCAACTTCATGCTACAAAGGACGATGATTTGCTCTTTTTCTCAATATATAATCGGTAATGTTTCTAAACAACAATAACAAAAAATTGCAATATGAGCTCTGGTAAAAAATCAGATACTGTACTGAGAAATTAGGTTTATAAGTCCCCAAAATTCACTTACTGATATCTCTAATAGTCGATAAAAGTACTAGCTGAAGTAATCCAGAAAGTAACTTAATCAAAAGAGTTGTGAGTTCAATACCTGGCCACAGCATAGAAAACAAAAACTTTGAGAGTTGAGTTGCTAACAGAGAATTAGCTAAAACTGAGATCTCCAAAAAAGGCATGGCGCGTAAAATTAGAAGAATCTACTTTCGTGGACTAAATAAAGGGTTCAATTCGAAATTTCAACGTATAACACCTGACGAAGGCCTAAGTGTACAAAGGTCGAACTGTTGTGAATATCTCAATAAAGACGAAGACAGCAGTCTAAATTATGTAAATAGTGTAATATTTGGCATCATTAGTCATGTGCAAAAATCATTGCAATTTTTATTAAAAGAAAAAACACTTTTCTACTGCATATTATTCAGTCTCCAGTTTTCAAAAGAGACAACGTAAATCATCATCCATAATAATGAGCAGGATGAATCTTTTACATATTTCTTTGTTCGCAAATTTTGTAATGCTGAAGCAAACAGATATATGAAAACAAAACAATTGTTCTGATTCTAATGGAATCAGCAGTCAAGTGACATACGCTTTGTGCCAGCGTTATGCTGTTTGAATAGCACACTAAAATTAGCTTAAAAATACCAAATTAGGTAAAACAGACGCACATAACGCTTATCTTAGATAGAAAGGCAAGAAGTTATATTTGGATCGGAAACAAAGTGCAGGGATACTTTAATCCTACGCAAAAGTGCGATCTTGTAATTTTTGTCGGGTACAACTATCGATCCATACGTAATCCTGTTATTTTCACCGGCTATTAGAAAGTGCCAAGCCATACGTAATCGTGTCAATTTTTATCAGATGATATAATGTGTCGATTCATACGTTATCCTGTCAGTTTTTCTTGCGTACTACAAAGTGTCAATCCTTATGTAATCCTGCCACTTTTCTCGGGTACTAAAAAGTGTCGGTGTTTTTGTCATATTGTCATTTTTGTTGGGTACCATAAAGTTTTGATCCATACGTCATCCTGAGATTTTTATCTAGAAAGTATTGAAATTTACGTAATCGTATAATTTTTGTTGGCTACTAAAAAGTTTTAATCTATTCACAATACTGTTATTTTTAATGGGTCAGTCAGTTAAGTGCCATACGTGATACACGCTTGGGCGATCATGTCTCGAAAGAGACATGACTGACTGGGCAAAAGATTATCCCACAGTAGGTTGCCATTGCTTTCTGCGGCAGACTGGTTGCCGACCAAGGCTATAGAACCCAATCTGTCCTGTTATTTAACCCATAACTGGAAGGAGTAGACGGATTAATACCTTTCCCAAGGGTATTTGCGCGTAAGTGAATGCAATGAATTCGGCTGGAATTCGAACTCGGCTCCCCGATTTCTCATACAGTTGTCGTCGATTCTAACTTTCATATGAGTATGAGGAGAATCTCATCTATATAGTTATTGTGAAAAATAAGGACAGGCTACTGTTCCCGGAGAATGTGGCATATCTGTCTGCTGTCTTTTATTTTTTCTTTGCTTCAACGCAGTTCTTTCTCTGTTTTTCGAACCGGTCTGTTTTATCTCAGATAACGTTACTCCAATGCTTGCTGTCAATGGTTTCCACTTCCCAAGTTTAGTGGTCGAGGCCAACAACCTTTAATGGACTCTGCTGCTAGTGTTTGAAAACCACGTAGCATGGAGTGCTAGTGGCAATATACTCTATATATTGCTAATATAAAATACATAAATAATTAATACCACGAAAAAAATAAATGTATACTTCAAGGTAAAGAAAAAAACAGATGTAACGTCTGAAAAACGGCTTATTAGAAATTCTACATGTAATGTTGGCGTTGGGCGTGAATACTTGTTAACTATCTTTCATGAAATGCACGCCTCGACATATTTATAGATGCCAAATTCACAGAATATTTTAGCAAGAAAAATTAGGAAAAAAATGTTTCTTTTTTATTTGTTTTGTTTTCTGCTTTGTCAATTAATCACATGACATGAACACATTAAAAAGCAAAGAAAAAAAAACGTGTTTTCACATTTCAACACATTGATTAACGAATTTCAAAGCTGAAATCAAGCCACAAGCGAAAAAGTTCAAAAAGCTATCTGAACAAATTGATTACAACACTACCACAACAGTATTTAACTATTTAATCAGCAATAGTATCCTTTCTTATATGAATAGATACGTGCGTGCGTGCGTGTTTAATCATTTCATCTAAGCAAGATAAATAAAAAGCTACCAAAACGGAACGGGTTACTAAGTGTGGAAGAAACTGTGTAAACGTTTAGGAAGAAAAAAAAAGATTCAAAGAGATAGAAGACGACAATTGCCATTGCATTTGAATCTTTGAAGAGAAGAGGGAAACCGGAAAAGACTTTCCTAAGCGATAAGTACAAGGGAAGAAACTATTAGAATGGAACTTATGGTTTCACCTAGCAATTCCAGCAGTGAAATTATGAGACGTAGTTGCCAATCTAGTACTACACTTAAATTCATAAAGTCTAAGTACCAATGAATAAAGTCCATTAGAACACTTACCATAAAATCATTTATAAAAAATAGCTCAAGAAAGCTACGTTACTGCGATGGGAAAGTGACAGAAACCGAGATACCAGGTCTTGACAATAATCTTGCAGATTTTCTTTGGATTTTGCCAATAGTTTCTAGATATAGAGTAGAAGTACTAGATCAGATGTAGCAATAATATTCAATGCACGGACAAATGTTAGACCTATAAACGCTCAGGATATAGTCTGGTAAGAAAAATTTTCTAGCGTGACACAATGAGCAAATTTTTCTAGTATCAGAACGAGCAATTGATTTAATGTACTCATTTCATTTCATGTCAGTGGAAAACGTGAGACCGAGAAGACGCAATGGGTTGCTCACCTGGAGGTTAGCATCATTCATGTGGCGGAAGGCAAAAATGTTTTCTAGGATGACATAAAAAAGACAGGAGTTTCATTTTAAAGGTGTTGAAAGTAATAAGCCATTTTTTGCCTCAGGTAACAACAGATTGAAGTTCATTTTTGAGATCAGCTGCCAACTTGAATTTATCGACCCTATCAGTCTTAGTATAAAGACAGTAATAAATAGTTGTCATCACCATAGACACCGGATTAAAAACTATTGATATCAGTAATGTAGTTGATGAAACTAAGTAATAAAGTAGTCCTAAAGATATATATAGCCCTTTGAGTGGGTCATCCGCATTAATGCAAAGGGATTTCGAAGAATCACCTAAAAATTTACGGTTGCGTGTCTTTTTCAAAGCTAAATTAATAGCCCACTTTGGGCCAAAGGGACTTTTCATTCCTGAAGGGTTTTGCGAAATATTCAATAACAATAATAACGAAATTAACCCATTATTGCATAAAGTATTCTTAAAATTTTAGGTGTTTTTACTTCACCTGCTTTGCTGGCTAATGGTAATCTTAAAGATGGCGGATTTTAAATTTTAGGTATACTCACTTTCTAAAAACGTACCTAATATGTTAAATAGTTTCAACATCCTAGTTTGGTAAGAGTTCATTAAATCAAAGAAGGTATATAGCTTACTAATTATTAAGTCCAGAGTGTAACCCCAACTTTTGGGATATATTGTATAATATATATAATGGGATTCAAGGGGTTTGCAATGATTTGCGCAAATATCTTACTAAAATACCCAAAGTTCATAGAACCGATTCTTAAATTCCTTTATATTTCAAATATATTAAATATAGGGGTACATGCGAGATAAGATAAGTGTAAGGCGATCACAAGTGACATAATTATACAATTTTTTCAGGTAAGGAGAAGAACCCGTGAAACACATCACTTTTTTATGTACACATAAAAATTACCATACAAAAAAAATTTTTAAATACACAAAACAAAAAATGAAAAGATTGAAATGTATTTTAAAAATACGATGGCTAAAGGATTTGTATTAAACTTTTGAATTTTCAATTAGTAAATATAGTCTTCACTTTATAACCTAGCAACCAAACGTCTAAAAGTCTTTTTTTTTTTTTAATCATCTCACCCCGAGCAAGGCGGTAACGCCACTGATGTGCAGGGGGCTACATAGGAGTGAAAAGATTAGAAAAGAGAAAACTGGAAACCGCATCCTAAACAGGAAACAAGGGATGAGTCTCTTCACCTGTTCAATAGATGTAGGTGGAGTGTGAACCGGGCGATAGTTTAGTCTATCTACTCCAATAGAAAAAAAAGTGAGAAGATTGGAAAAGAAAAAACCGGAAACCACATTCTAAACAGGAAACAAGGGATGGAAATATTTTTAAAATATTTTTGAAATTTTATAAATTATTATAATTAAAAAATTAAAACAATTCTTTTAACATTTCATTATAAATCGAAAAATTTTTCTTCTGACTATAATGTCCTCAATTTATATTATTTATTAAAACAATTAAAAGCTTATCTAATTAAATGATGTCATAGTTTATTGCATTTTTTATTTTACTATTCGGAGCAGATTTTTGGTAAAAGGTGCTAAATGGTCGAAAAGAATAATATACGATTTACATTCCCATATGAGTTGCGTGTTTAACTAATAAAATCAATTTTGTCTACAGAATTTAATTTCTTGAAATTTCATGAATTTACGCGGAGGTGGGGGTAACAGATGTAAAAACAAATTACTTTTACCAATATTTTTCTAAAATAATGATTTCAAAAATAATTTCATTGATTTATGAATACGTCCTGAAAAAATCCGACAATTATTTGATTTTTGCAAGAATTTCCAAATTAATGTGTTTGTCACCGGAAAAAAAACTGAGTTATGAAATATTACGTTTTCCATTGTAAACTCTCGTAACTATTTCGCTCCCCGCTAACGAAAATAAAAACAAAACTTTTACCAAAATTTTGAACGTGTTAGAAAGGATTAATTTTTTTTAAATAATTAAAAAATACTTTAACTTTTCCTCTTAATAATAACACAAACATTTTGATGGAAAAAGTTCATTTTTATTAAGCTTAGGACCTTTTTTCTTCATACTATGTTGTTTTTCCAGCGATTTAGTAGAGGTACCTACTTTATATTAATCAATAAAAAATTTAAAGAATGCAACCAAAGACGAAAGAATCAGTTCCTAATTTCATAGACTACAAATTGAACTGTAAAGGGCGATAGAACCGGTTGCTAGAAAACTTGAATCTCACTTGATATATTCCAGCAAATATATTTCCATTCGGTACTGTATAACACGCAATTGCCTTCTTCTTCTTCTTTTATGTGTCATGTCCTTTCAGGGCGTAGGCGATCATAGCTTTCCACATTTCCCTATCACTGGTCGTTCTTAGCACGCTTTCTCCTGTTGCACCATGCAACCCTAGTTCCATCATCCACCTGATCAGGTCCTTCAAATATGTTATCCGCTGCTTTCCCCTGTCTCTTTTTCCTTCTATCTGGCCTGTTAGTAACAGGTTCTCCAAGCCCTTCCTCCTTATTGCATGTCACAAGAACTTTAGTTTCTCTTCCTGATGCTCAGTATTAATTTCTTTTTCATCTCCATCCTTTCCAAATCCTCGTAATTGCTCACATGCTCGGTCCATGATATCCGCAGCATCCTTCTGTAGAACCACATTTCAGCTCCTTCAAGTTTTTCCTTCATCTTCGAAGATATTGTCCAACATTCACTGCCATATTGAAGAACTGACATCACATAGCAATCCAGTACTATCCTCTTTGTTTTTAGTGAAATTGTCCTGTTTCTTAATACTTTACTCAACTTCTGGAATGCTTCTTTCACTATGCCAATTCGCCTTCGGATCTCAGTGTCGCACTATCCGTCTTCTGTTAGAACACTTCCTAGGTATTTAAATTTCTGTACCTGCTTGATTTTAGAGTCCCTCACCTGTAATTGGCATTTTGGGCTGTCCTTTTTTGTTGATGACATGCATTCGGTTTTCTTGCATTTTATTTGTAGTCCTTTCTTGTCACTCTCTTCAGCTACCTTCTGTAGGAGGTCTTGTAGTTACCTTTCTGTGTCTGCTATCAGCACTGTATCATCTGCGTACCTTATATTGTTTAAATTGTGGCCTCCGATGACGAATCTTGGCATAACTTCTAGGGTTTTCAGAATAGTCTCGCTGTATAAGTTGAATAGATCCGGTGAAAAGACGCATCCTTGTCTTACGCCCCTTTTAATCTTAGTATAATTGCTGAATTCGTTACCTGTCCGTATGTAGGCAGTTTGCTGCCAGTAGAGATTCTTGATTACTCTTAGGTCTTTCCCAAATATGTCGAGGCTGACAAGCATCTCCATCAATTCTTTGTGGCGTATTTTGTCAAACGCTTTTGCATAATCAATAAACATAGGTACAAGTCCTTCTGCATTCGTATTGCCCTTTCAGAGACCATCCTAATCATAAATATGGCGTTCCTTGTTCCAGTGTCTTTGACGAAATCGCACTGTTCTCGTCCTATCTCTGGCCTGATTCTGGGTCTCGCTCTATTCATCAGGATTCGGATAATCAGTTTTGTTACATGGCTCATTAAACTGGTGGTTCTGTGGAATTCGCACTCGTTTGCTCCTGGCTTCTTAGGCAGCGCTATGAAGATCGACTTGCTGAGATCATCTGGTATTACACCACTATTATAAATTTCATTTCTTTATTTCTATAATTTTCTCTATGCCAAATTTTTTCAGGGCTATCAGCAGCTCTATGACTATACCGTCTGGTCCAGCTGATTTGTTTCTGTTCAGTTTGGCTATTGCAGATTCCACTTCAGACTTTAATATTTCCGATCCGTCCACATCTTTGTGTATTATCGGTTACTCTCTCTTGTCGTGGAAAAGATCTTTTATATATTCTTCCCATCGTTGCAGTATTTCTTCTTTCTCCAATATGATTGTTCCATCCTTAGATTTTATACATCCTGTTGAAGAGCAGGTTTTTTTTCCTGTCAGTTCTTTTATTTCTTTATGCATGTCTGCTTTATTATGTCTTCTCAGTCTTTCTACTTCTGCACATTTATCATTGAGCCATTCTTCTTTAGCTTGTATGCATTTTCTCCTTATTTCCTTATGTAGTTCCTGTACTCCATTCCACGTTTTGATATCATTTTCTGTCTCCTTTGCATCATGTCGAGAATCTCTTCAGTCATCCACTCGTTTTTTCTTCTGCGCCTGATTTCCTTTGGGGCAATGTTGTTTGCTGATGTCACTATCGCTTCCTTGAATGAGTCCCATTTCGAATGTCCTTTTCCAACTTTTTCTTCATATTGGATTACCACGCTGTTAGTGTAAAACCTTCTGTAGGTTGAGGTCATTCACGAGCGTGTTGTATTTCAGCTTTGCTGCTGCACTAGGCTTCTTCAATCTCCGGAGTTTCACCTTTAGTTTGCAGATGACTGGGACGTGGTCGCATCCACAGTCGGCGCATGGATAGGCTTTGCTTTGAACCACTGCGTTTCTGAATCTCCTGTTTATAGTTATGTCGTCTATCTGGTTTTTCGTGTCGCCTCCTAGGCTTCTCCATGTCCATAGACGTCGTGGGTGCTCTTGAAACCAGGTGTTAGTTATTACCTGATCATTTGCTGTGCACCATTGAACCTACTTTTCTCCTCGTTCGTTGCGGATTCCTAATCTAAAGTTGCCAGTTGTCCTAACTTCCCTCTCCTTGTCAATTTGGCATTTAAATCTCCCATGATGAATCTAGTTTCTTGGCTTTTACATTGAACCTTGGCATTGTCTAGAGTGGAGGAAAAAGATTCTATTTCTTCCTCAGTGTTTTGCGTTGTTGGTGCATAGACAACTACAATTGCTATGTTGAACGGTCTCCCTTTCAGTTTGACCAGGAGAACTCTTTCAGAGAACTGGCAATATCCTAGAACGCATTTCTTCATCTCTTTGTCCAGTATTAAGCCGACTCCTTTTTCGTTATTTTTTCCTCCTGCGTATATTATCCTATGGTTGTTGCTGCTGAAGTCTCCATTGTTTGGCCATCTGGTTTCGCATATTCCCAGAATATTGATGTTCAGTCTGTTCATCTCCTGCTTGACATTCTATTGTTGTCCACAGTTGTTGAGTGTCCTGACGTTCCATGTCCCCAAGGTAATCCTTTCTTTGTTGCGCACAGTCGCAGGCTAACGGTCCAGAGACACCTGTTACTCATGTCTTTCATTCCCGGGCGAGGGACACATTTTGGGAAAAGGCGTCCCCTTTACTTGATACAATTGCCGTAATTTGCCGTAGTTTCTCAAAGACAAAACTTTTTTCAATCTTTGTTGGAGAACTCCCATGACCCCTTTTAGTCGAGACGCAGAGAGACGGGACGGGGGTAATAGAACGCTAGGCAATACTTGCATTTAAATAAATAAATAAAAATACATTTACAAGCAATTGCCTTGCTTGTAAAAAATATATGATACTATAATATTGCATATAAAAAAAAGTGTAATCCTAAGTTAAGTACGGCGGAGCGAAAGAAATTATTACTAGTACTAGTAGTATTATTGATTCTGTAGTTTATTGTCAACTAGCAGTATAGCCCGGTGTTGCGCGGGTGTAATGAAAGCTTTAAAACTAATCCATGGTCCTGAAACTCAGACTCTTTTTGGACGTTGGCACGAAAGACTAAAAAGCAATAGTTGTTTCCAGTTAAAGCAAAACCGTAGACTGAAAGAAAAATGAATGGATGTAAGTCAAATTTTGATTTCCTGGTATCGATATCAAATAAGTTTTTTTCGTCGTAAACTGAATTTTGAAGGCTAAATAAGTCCTCTGAGTAAATGGTATCATGGCCGAAACTAAGAACTACAATTATACCTACTTAGAGCCAAATCCGAAGCAAAAACTAAAGTAAAAGGGCTGAAAAAAATACAGACATACAGGCCGATAAACAGACACACACACAAACATCTTGCCTTTTATATATATATAACCTTGAAACTTCTGAATATCGTTTCTTATGTCTTTGTCTGTGAGTGTACCAAATTTGATTAAAATCGGACCACTCCTTCTATAACCCGATATTTTCGATTATCGATTTTTTATATTTATCGGGGGTATTTCGACACAAAACGAAGCTAAGAACACTCGCAGACGCTTATAGTACAACTGTGTAAATTTTAAAAAAAATCGGTAAAGTCGTTTCGGAGTCTATAGGTAATGGACACACACACAAACACACACACACACACACACACACACACACACACACACACAAAGTTCCATTTATAAACAAGTTTAGATCGCAATATGAGTTAAATTAAAAACAGATTATTTGTTACAAAACTTGTAAAATCTGAAAAAAACTAGCTGAAGAGAATAAAAAGAAAAATATGTTTTTGCAGCTGGGAGCTTTGGGTTTTGAGGCCGGTGGAAGTGAAAAACACGATTGTCGGAATTTTTTGATGAGGTTAAAAAGATTATATTCTGTCTATAGGAATAAGGTGAATTATAAATTTGCTAGGAAATGATTTGAAAATTTGAAAACGTGAAAAAATTATGTGATCGAGAGGAAGGAAAGAAATTACGTCAATAGAAATATTGCTATTCATTGGTTAAACCAAGGGGAGAAAATCATTCGGCCTCATGTTGCGAGCTGGGAGTAATCTCATTGGTTAAAGATTTGATTTACACGCACACCCCGTGTCCATCACGCACCTCTTAAGAGAAATTGGGACACGCATAAATATCAGAGCCGAGAAGGCCAAAATCAGTTGGAGTTCAATCGGTTCTCGGCCCAGAGATGTAACGACTGAGGGAGTGAAGTTCCCAACTGGGGGTCACAACCAAAAAGAGTGATCGCTTCCCATAGAGCTTCTGACTAAAAGATGTACAAAAAGCCAAGCGCAGTTAATGAGTTGTAGTTGGAGTTGGACTTGGGACCAGTCGAGATGTAACGACTGAGGGAAAAGTGTTCTCAACTGGGAGCCACGACCGAGAAGAGTAGTCGCTTACCATAGAGTACTGGCTGAAGATGTAAAGAAACGTAGAGAAGCCTGCCATCGACCAACTTAAAAGGATTAAAGTCAAATAATGTGCCTCCGATAGAGTCCTGGCTGAAGATGTATGGAAACAGAAAAAACCGAGTTGAGAGATTGATTGCCGCACCCAGCTAAGGTGACAAAATGAATTACCGCTGTCGTCGTCCCTGCACACAAAGACCCAACTTCGGCTGTTTCCGTAAGGCTTCAGCGAAAAGCCACGATAAGACTTAGTTTTGAAACCGTCAAAACTTGAAGAAAAACTTGAAATCTTTGATTGAAATGAACAACCATTAATCTCAGACTAAAAACTTTCGCTCCGTTGTAAGAATAGGAATTCGACGACTGTTTATTTCTGGTTCTTTTTTTTTTCTTTTTTTCCCGCAACTTATCCAGGCGTCATCGAATTTATTTATTTATTTTTATTTTTTATTTATTTATTTATTTGTGTGTGTGTGTGTGTGTGTGTGTGTGTGTGTGTGTGTGTGTGTGTGTGTGTGTGTGTGTGTGTGTGCCGTTCTTTTTTTTTTCTTTCAACATAGGTGTGCACGTGTGTCCGGTCTGGTTTAAAGTGGTAGAGAAACGTCTACCGGGATTTCAACGTGTCTTCCTTGAGATCAAAATTCACAGCGTGGGCAAGGAGGAACATCTTAGTAATAGACGACTCGAAGACCAGCTAATGTGATAGGGCCATCACGACCCGAGAGTGTCGTCATAATTGGTGCCGTATCGACAGCATAAACCCTGACTCCGGTTCTGGACCTCATCATAATTGGTTTCCGTGACCGGGTCAGACACAGCCAGCCGGACTGGCCGCGTCATAACTGTTTGTTCTTCTTATGCAGACATATTGTACGATATGGTGCAATGGCTAGCAAGTTTGTCTCGTTAAAACAATTGCGATTGAATAGTGAGTTCGTTACTGGGTGCCTCATAATTGTATCCTTGTGCCACATCTAAGCTACACCTAGAAAATCACTATATTTTACGGTTCCATTGTAGTATATAGAAAAACAAAATATACAGAATTTAATACTGCACTTTGTACATGTCCTTAACTTTTGTGTATATAGTTTATATGGAATACTTGCAACAATGAGTTTACATTGTATTGATTTACAAAGAGTTGAATTTATTCAGTTTAATGACGCCGTCACGGAGTTCTTTTGTGTTTACCTTATTTGTATTTTTCAGTTATTGCAAAACATTTCTAAATGCGGTCACCAACATAAAAAAAAATCATTATAATTTAATATATACAGACAAAACAAACGAAGATCAATTCATATTCGCGTTTCATTGGCAAACAAATCGATAAAGTATTCAAGAATCGTGTTGGAAAATAATGTGAAATTTGGATTTGATAAAGAAAAATTAAGTCGATTTTCATTTTATACGAAATTCACTTTTTATAAAAATAAATATCATATTCAAATAAATTCGAAAAATGAAAAAGGAATAAAAGCAAAAGTTATTTTCGCTATTTGTACAAATTTCTGTTTATTTCTATTTCTCTGTTTCAAATGTAAGCGTCTTTTAAGTATGTGAACGACTTGTAGCAAACGTGGTTGTTTATGTCATTTTCATTTATGGAAATGTTTGGAAAAGACTCAAGCTATTCTATCCGTGAGTTGAAGCTTTGATAAGTTATGTTAAATTCCACATTATAAAGATAATAATAACATTAAGAAAAATAGCACGAAAAAGTTCATTTATACTGTCAACGGTTTTAAATAAGTCACTACGTATATATTATTTACACTGTTCGGACAGTTGTGTTCATCTTTAATGCCATGTTTACGACGTTTCGGCCGTGATACGCTCCGGCTTATCTCAGATGCCAGAAATTTCCAATCGAACCCTATATTTTATCACTTGGGTATATCATTCTTATTCCATGTGCAATGTCACTTCCGGATGCCATATAGTTATATCCCTTTAACACAACTCTCTAAGTTATTTGCTCACCACTGCTGTAGCCAACAACTTTTTGGGTTAAGTCACTGGAACTAGCCAACGCCTATATCTACTGAGTCATGTGTCCTTGAGGGTTCGATTCGAAATTCCTAGTATCTGAAAAAGGCAGGAGCGTACAACGACCGAAACGTCGTAATAATAGTAATGAAGACGAGGACAACAATCCGAATAGTGTAAATAATGTAAATGCCATCTTATCTCAGAAGTATAGATAAATACTAAAGACACTACGTAATATAGCAAAAAATATCTTGTTTATATATTTTTCTATTTTTTTTTAAACTGGCACTGAAGTATATCAAATTTTCTATACCTTTCTCTCCAATGATGCCTGTTAAAATTGAATTTTTCCATTGTAAAATTTAATACTTTATCAAATTTATAAAGGTTTGAATTTTTGAAAACATTGTATTAACTAAACTTATGAAGGAATTTTGAAAGAAAGGGTTTCTTTCTCGGTCACAGAGCTTTTCAGCATCCCCTCGTGTGTGTGTGTGTGTGTGTACATATATCTTTTCTTTCTCTCCCTCTCTCTCTTTCTCTCTCTCTCTCTATATATATATATATAAAACAAAGATTGTGTTTCACAAAAGAGGAACAGAAAATATCGACCTGCGTATTTCTAGAAGATAACGCCTTTAAAGCAAACATTATTTGTTATTTAGTGCACAATAATCTTCGTGAATCTCAGAGTAGAAACAAATAAACGACTAATTGTTTGAGTTCGCACACAAACACACAAACACACAAACGCACTCATGTATATATATATGTGTGTGTGTGTGTGTGTGTGTGTGTGTGTGTGTATTTGTGTGTATTTGTGTGTACGTGCGTATAAACTAGCTGAAGTATCCGTCTATGTCAGGTGATTGTTTAAGATTTAGATTGCAGCTGGTTTTAATGAAGTACGAACTAGACTGAAAAATAAAATTAAAAATAAATTCACAAAAACTCTGTGACATCTTCATTAACTTCGGCAATAAATTCATGCTGACGCTTTTTGTAAATCAATACGAAGTAAACACATCGCTGCAAGCACTCTTCATAAACTACAATCTCAAATGAAGACATACAGAATTCAATATTAATGTCTGCATGTGTTTTGTTGTGTTGGAAATGACAAATGCGTATGAAAGTGTTTGTGTGTGTACACGCGTAAAAAGCCGACAGCACAAAATCAGTATTATTGCTGGTATATAATGTGTCACTTACATGATTGATGTTATATTCAGCAACTTCGTCAAGATGTTTAAGCTATTCACTACCATTTTTCTTACTATGGTCAATCCTTTCATTGCTTTAAATCAACCATGTATATCATGGTACAAACACGAGATAAATTACATTGATTCAAGACTTTTTTTTTAAAATCATATCACCCCGAGCAAGGCGGTAACACCACTGATGTGCAGGGGGCTACGTGAGAGTGAAAAGATTGGAAAAGAGAAAGCTGGAAACTACATCCTAAGCAGGGAACAAGGGATGAGCCTCTACACCTGTACAATAGACGTGGGTGGAGTGTGAACCGGGCGATAGTTTAATCTATCTACTCCAATTGAAAAAAAAATGAAAGAAAAAAAAAAGAAAAGTGAAAAGATTGGAAAAGAGAAAGCCGGAAACCACATCCTAAACAGGGAACAAGGGATGAGCCTCTACACCTATTCAATAGACGTGGGTGGTGTGTGTACCGGGCGATAGTTCAGTCTATCTACTCCAATTGAAAAAAATAAATAAACAAAAAAGAAAAGTGAAAAGAGAAAGCCGGAAACCACATCCTAAACAGGGAACAAGGGATGAGCCTCTACACCTGTACAATAGACGTGGGTGGAGTGTGAACCGGGCGATAGATCTATCTACTCCCATTGAAAAAAAAAACTTGTGAGTGAAATTGGGTAAATATACTGTTTAATTAAAAACAAAATAGGATAGCTATTCAAATACGAGTATCCATTAAAAATAAATGTTTATAAAAATAATGTTTAAACAAATAAATTAAAAATATATCGGAGTTAACCCATTTCGTAACGTATTTCATAAAACTTCGTAAATAAATTCTTTATTTACATTTGTTTGCATTAGGATACGAAATCAGAGCAGATACGAATATTACGAAAAAATCAGGAAAGAGTGTATTTAAAGGCATCATTTCGGACTTTGTCTAACTGCAAGTCTTTCGTAGTCGAGCGATCTAAGACACGTAAATCAATTGACGGTTTTCCCTAGCGGACGCATGTTCGAATTCTGCTGGAGAACGCATATTTTTCTAACAAGGTTTTTCGATTATTCAGACCGGTAAACATAAATATATAGTTTAATTATAAAAAATAGAGTATCTACTCAAGTATCCATTAAAAATAACAAATAAATTCTATATATATATATATATATATATATATATATATATATATATATAAAACTTCCATATTCTTGAACATTCAACCAAAGGTATCGTTTTCTATATTAACCTAGATGAATCAGAATACATAAGCCTAAATCAAAATAGAACAATCAAAACAATATCTAACACACCTCTAAACTGTATAGAAGAATTTACTTATTCAGATAGAAAAATATCTTGCTTCTAAAGACATGTTAACACATGCATTGATATAGCCTGGGGTACCGTCGATGTGTGGATGTTAAAAATTGTCGCTTTGTTGATTTATTTATGATGGAACGAAAGTATATATCATTATGATAATGAAAGTTTTAATCCCACCGGGCATTGTATCTGACATTTTTTTTCTCGTCTTCGTGATAATGAGTTTTTTGTTTTTTTTTTGTTTTTGTTTTTTTTTCAATAACGCTGTGACCATTTTGAAGTGTTCCTGACATGTTTATCAAATAAGCGCCGTACCTTTTAAATATAAACATTTCTATCACACCGGGAATTATATTTGTAATTATTTTGTTACTAGTTAGAAAAATAAAATTTCTACGTTATGGCAGAAGGCGGAATACAAAATCTGTTGCGCTCTATGTCTGGAATCAAATCACCTTCCTGTCTAGTGTTAGAGACAAAACTTCTCAACAAAAGTGGTCAAATTAAGCCATTCTAATTAATCTGCTGACGTATCCAAGGGAATACCAAGTAGCATTGTTGCTGAACACATTGTGGGATGAAGCCCTAAAAGTTTACAATGGCTTTCATTTTACTACTCTAGAAAATGATAGAACCAATGCTGAAATTCTAGCAAAATTTGAACAGTTTGTTAAGGAACTTAACACTTAAACAGTGTACCGATATTTATAAAACTACAGAAAATGCTTCAGTTCAATCAAAAATTCTGGTAAATGGGAAATGTAGTTTAGATATGGGAAATGTAGTTTAGACCAATTCTAAATTTAAGAAAAAGAAATATTTCGACCGAGGTCGACCAAGTGATGCTTTTATTTCCGATGTAAGTGTTTGTAAGTTCTGTGGCTTCAAGTGCCCAAATAAAAAGAAGCACAAAGCTCAGCATGTCCGTAATGTCAATGAAGCAGAAGATGAGAGGATCAATTCAGTTAACACAAGCAGTGAGAAAACAATAAAGTGCAGAATGATCGTGAACTCAAAGATAGTTGTATTCACCATTGATCCAGGTGCGTCAGTCAACATCATACACAAGTTGGTTAAAAACAAGAAAATCACATGCACATCAAATAATCTGAAGATGTGGAATGAAAACAAAGTCAATCCTGTAGGCAGCATTAAATTAATGTTACTCAACCATGCAAACAATGACAAGCATATCGATGAGTTTGTGGTAGTCAAAGAGGACTATATCCCTCTTCTAGGCATTAGTACAAGTACCAAGATGGAACTTGTGACAATACACAAAGAGAATATTTAGCAAATTTTCAGTGTTGTACCAGGAGACAAATTCAAGGAAGTAAAATATGTCTTCAACGACCATTTAGGAACATTCAGAGGAAAGGTCAAACTGACTGTAGATGAAAATGTGACTCCTGTGGTTATGCCTAATCAACGTGTTCCGTTAATTCTTCGCCCAAATGTGAAATTGGAACTCAAACGTATGGAGCAGTTGGAAGCTATTACAACTGTAAATGAGCCGACTCCATGAGTTGCAATTACCCAAAAGAAATACGCTAAGTTACTGGTCTGCCTGGACTTCCGAGAACTGAATAAAGCACTTCAGAGGGAAGATTATACGTTGCCGGTATTACAAGATTCACTTCATGAACTCAGTAAGTCTAGAGTATTCTCCAAAGCTGTCCTTGCTTCCGGTTATTGGCACGTACAACTCGATGCTTCCTCAAGTAAGCTCACTACCTTTCAAACATGTTTTGGTAAGTACCGATGGCAATTGAAAATGATGCATGTAAGTATGGAATTGGTTCTGTGCTGCTACAAGAAGGTAAACTTGTTTCTTTCGTTAGTCGATCTTTAACAGATCAGTCAGTTAAGTACCATACGTGATACACGCTTGGGCGATCATGTCTCGAGAGAGACATGACTGACTGGGCAGAAGATTATCCCGCAGTAGGTTGCCATTGCTTTCTGTGGTAGACTGGTTGCCGACCAAGGCTATAGAACCCAATCTGTCCTGCCTTTAACAGATACTGAGCGTAATTATTCTCAAATAGGGAAGAAAATGTTAGCTGTTACTTTTGATCTTGAGAAGTTTCATCAGTACACATATGGACGACGTGTGACTGTCGTTACGGACCATAAACCACTAGTGTCTATAATGAAAAATCCTCTTTCCAAAGCTCCCAACAGACTGCAATCCTTTCTGCTAAGACCACAGAAGTATAGTTTTGTTCTCATCTACAAACCAAAAAATATGAATCCTGTTGCCGACACTCTCTCAAGAGCTCCACTACCAGACAAGGCAAAATCTGCCACTATTTATGTCAACAACATATCTCATCTCTCTGTCAAAGACAAACGTCTTGATGAAATAAGATCAGCCACACTGAAAAAACAGTACAATGTGTAAGCTGAAAACTGTCATAATGTAAGGTTGTCCTGCTGAAAGAAATAATCTGCCATCAGAGTTGACACCATACTTTAGCTATCGTGATGAGATGACAATGCAAGACGGTCTGATTTTACGTGGTGAAAGAATAGCAATTCTGTGTGTGATGAGAAAAGAAATGAAAAAAAAAGGATTACATGTTGCACATATAGGAATTAACTCTTGTCTACAGCGAGCTAGAAACCTAGTATTCTGGCCGGCTATGTCGAGTGAAATTCGACAATATATTGAAACGTGTGACATATTTGCTCGTTTTAGGGCTAAGCAGCCTCAAGAACCCCTCCGTATGCGTGATATACCATACCAACCATGGGAGAAAGTAGGTACAGACATCTTCACCCTACAAGACAGAAATTATCTGGTAACCACAGATTACTACAGTAACTTTTTCGAGCTAGACTTTCTACCAGAAACTACGTCAGAAATGGTCATTTCCTAAATTAAACTTCATTTTGCACGTAATGGTATACCAAATGTTGTTATCAGTGATGGTGGACCAAAATATACTGGAGAGAAATTTCAGGCATTTAGTAAGAGTTGGCGATTCGATCACAAAACCACAGCACAGGAAACAGAAAAGTGAATGGTGTTGCTGAAGCTGCGGTGAAAACTGCAAAAACAAAGTGTCATCTCTCTAAAAAGATCCATATATTGGACTCCTGAAACACTCCACAAAAGAGCTTATCATCTAGTTCCTCTCAGGGACTTTTTAGTAGACAAACTAAAACTGAAATCCCATGTGCCAAAGAGAACATTCAAAGACACAAATTCCACAAGAAATTGAAAGAGGACAAGCGTACGAACATTATTGACAGACGCAATGAAGGCTTTTCTTTAAGCAAACTCTATCCAGGTGACACTGTTTGAATGCAGCCTTTGCAGCATGACAAGAAAGAATGGGTTGAAGGTACTGTAAAGCAACAACTCAAAGGTCGAACTTACACTGTACAAACTAAGAAAGGTCGTACATATCAAAAGAATCAACAACATTTATGAGAATCAAAACAATCACGATCCAACCATAAGCAAAACAAGTCAACGTCGACAACACGAACATCATCGTCTTCCTCGGAGTCAACTACACCGATGACAAAATCAGCAACTCTAGTAAAAACCCTTCCGTCAAGTGAGCACCCTAACCCAGTCGCTGATACCAGTGCTCAACGTGAATACATTACCAGAACCGGAATAACAGTAAAACCTGCACAAAAACTATCTTTAAACATTTGAATCAATGAATTAGTTTTGTGAATATTTCAAAGGTTGGATTATTTTTGAATACCTTTAAAGCAGAGTTTTATTTTTGTTTTGTTTTTTCTTTTGAATAACTCTAAAATTATTGTGTTCTCAACAGACTCTAAATGTGTTTTGATAAATGTTTACTTTCATAATTTTATTACGATAATTCTCTTAATTCTAGCAAGATTTCAATATTAATCTCAAAGAAGAGGGATGTTACGTGAAATAGGTTTCCCGAACTTGTCTCCATTACATTGACTGTGTACCTAATGTGCCTACGTCATCAATTATGAACTCTTGTGTACTTAGTCAATAAAAAATAAGTCTACAGCAATATGGTGCTTCTTGTTTTCTTGTCATTTTTATATGGTCCAGTATTTTGACATTTAAAACCGTAACATGACATGTCTCTAATTTGTCTTAAGATACACGGTATTTATTTTCAATTTTTCTAGTTGAATTGTTCGCCTATATTGCATATGATCCATTATTGTACATAATTTTTTTTACAATTTGTATTTTATGTGAATACTACATTATGAAAATTGAGATGTAGTAGAGTGGGGCCCCGTATCATAAATTCGAGAAAAGTGAACGAGACACTTGTATCGGCTCTGATTACCACTATTATTAATGTGGAGTTTCGGTTGTAGTAGTAAAAGAAAAAAGCGTAATAAACTAAATTATTGTAACTACCTAACTCCAAACTGTAACAGAGAAAAAATTTATCATAGCAGGATATTGAGTTGCATGTGTTTCATATGTGACACAGGATATAAATGTTTTAGTATTATGATTATTTGTTTGTATTATGTATGTATTTACTTATTTTATTTATTTTTTGTTTAACTTATTTCAATGTATCAGTCCTGAATTATTTTGAAAATTAAACTGTGTAACCGGCAATGATATTCGGAGACTAACTTTTTCTTGATTTTAGACTAATTTTTACGTCTGTTGTATTGGGAACCAAAAGACTTACTGGCTTGTCCGGTGACTAAGAGAACACGCAGTTCTAATGCCACACTGATATTTGGTGGTTAAAAAAAGAAGTTTTTCTATTTTTAGCTGTGACGAAATGGCATCACTTAGAAACCATTACATTATATTGAAAAATTATTCAAAGCAAAAGCAAATTTTCAACTAGGTAATAACAAATTCAGTCCTAGCATTGCAAGGATAGTTTTAATGAAATATTCCATAATTTATAAAGATTAACAAAAATTAAAACAGAAAATACGTACGATTTTGATAACATCGAAGTGTTTTTCACTATAGATAGATTGATTTATTGAATAAAACACATTTAACACTAACAAATATTGGAAAGAAAAAAACTTACTCAGACAGCTTTGAGAACTGTTTTATGGGTGTGTGGAGCGGAGACGGAAATAAGCACCAAGTTAGTCAATCGTCAAATGACTAAAAAATGGTTGGAGGATTCCCGCATTCTTCCAGTTAATAATTTATCTTTTGAAAATAAAATACTAAATATTTTTTAAACAATGCGTCGCGTTGCCGCCGATAATAATAATAATAATAATAATAATAATAATAATAATAATTAAACTCTACAATGCAGCACTGAAATTAATCTTGGATGAAGACACTCATACAAATCTCAATGAAGCAATATATGCATCAGCAATAGCAGCAACAAAAAAATTAAAGATCAAAATAAAAACAAGGCAGTCTCGCAGACATGAAGATCCACCTTGGAAAAGAAAAATAGAAAAAGAAATCGAACAACTTAGAAGTGAACTATCAGTACTGGATGAACTGAGTAGAGGAATAAATGTAAGAACTAGGAAAAGCAGAAGAGCCGAAAGAAAATACAACATTAGAAATGAAAATGAAGTCTTATCAACTAAAGAAAAAATAAAGCAAAAAATACAACTGAAGGCTCAAAGAATAAGACGCTATGAGAAAAGAGCAATATTTTACAGACAAAACAAGATTTTTCAAACCGATACAAAGAGATTTTTCAGGGAAATAGGTAAAAAAAGAATTGAAGTGATAGTCCCCCCCAGAATGGAAGAAGTTACACAGTTCTGGGAAAAGATATGGGCTTGCCCTAAAGAACATAGCAAGGAAGTACATTGGATTGGACAAGAGATAGAACGAATGAAAAATAAACCAGAACAGACATGGGCTGGAATTACAGAAGAGGATGTTAAATTTGCACTAAAAAAAGCACACAATTGGAAATTCCCAGGTATAGATAAAATTCCTAACTTTTGGCTATATTATTTAAATACAGCACATAAAAAACTAGCCAAAGAACTTCAAGAAATGGTTGACGATTCCACTAAAATTCCTGCATGGATGACCAAAGGAATTACATTTCTTCTACCCAAGAATGGTGACACAAACAACCCGAAAAACTACAGACCGATTACATGTCTTCCGACAACATATAAACTATTAACATCTATTTTAACAAAACAGACATATTTATTCTTAGAAAGAAATGACATGATACCGCTTGAACAAAAAGGGTGCAAACGTGGCTGTTATGGATGTAAAGACCAATTGCTAATTAACAAAATGATCCTGGAAAACTGCTACAGTACAAAGAAAAATCTTAGTACTGCCTGGATAGATTATCGAAAGGCATTCGATAGTGTGCCACATCCCTGGATTTTAAAGACTTTAAATATATACAAGATATCGCCCGTCATCATCAATTTCATCAAACAGTGCATGTCTATATCGAAAACAACCCTTTACCTCAATCATATAAATGGAACCTATAAGTCTGATGAAATAAACATCAAAAGAGGTATATTTCAAGGTGATTCTTTATCTCCCTTACTATTCTGCATATCATTAATAGCACTAACCAGTCAACTTAATAAGACAGAGTGTGGTTATAAAATAGGCCAAAAGAAAATAAGCCATCTATTTTACATGGATGACTTAAAGTTATATGCTAAGAATGATAATGAGCTGGAAGGTCTTCTGCAAACTGTAAAATACTTCAGCGAAGACATTGGAATGAAATTCAATTTGAATAAATGTGATAAAGCTACAGTTTTACGTGGATCAATACAAGAAACATCCTCAATTAGCTTAGACCCTGCTGTAACAATAAAAGAATTGAAACCAGAAGAAGCTTATAAATACCTAGGTGTAAATGAGAGTGAAAACATTCACCATAAAAAAATGAAAGAAATAGTGCGTAAAGAGTACTATAGAAGGCTACGAATGATATTAAAAACTGAATTGAATTCTCAGAACAGAGTTATGGCCATTAATAGCCTTGCAATCCCAGTTGTCCAATATAGCTTCAACATCTTAAACTGGACTCTAAACGGCATCAGGCGAATGGATGCTAAAACAAGAAAGCTTCTTTCTAAGCATAAGATGCATCATCCAAAGGCTGATGTAGACCGTCTATACATACCCCGTAAAGAAGGTGGAAGAGGTCTTATTCAGCTGGAATTGTCATACAAGACAACAACTATTGGCTTACTAACATACATAGAAACAACAAACGATTGGATGATACAATTAGTAAGGCAACATGAAGAAAGAAAGAAAAAATATTCAATAATTTATTATTGAAGGCAGTAAATACAAACAAGATTTACAGTTAGTAGATTCTGTAGAAAAGCAAAACAGAAGCCGAGAACCAACTATTGCGGCAAAAAATATGAAAATGAAAGCCAAAGATAAAGCTCTTGAACAGATGAAACAGCGCTGGCAAGACAAATCTCTGCATGGCCAATATCCAGTACGTGCCAATAAATCCAATGTTAATACTCATCGATGGTTACGTGCATCTGGATTAAAGCCTGAAACAGAAGGCTTTATTCTTGCAGCACAAGACCAAAGTCTTTTCACTAGAAACTTTCAGGCAAATATTATGCATAATAATATGGATCCAAAACGCAGGTTTTGTGATAAACACCAAGAAACAATAGACCACCTAATCTCAGGCTGTTCTGTGCTTGCTCCAAATGAATATAAAAATCGCCACAATAGAGTTGGGCAATATTTACATTGGGCAATGTGCAAACATTATGGAAAATCTGTAAACAAACACTGGTATGAACATCACCCAGCACCGGTTACAGAAATAGAAGATGTAACCATTCTATGGGATTACACCATCTACACAGACAGAAAAATTGAAGCAAACAGGCCGGACATTATTGTTAAAAACCAGAAGGAGAAAACTTGTCTATTAATTGATATGGCTTGTCCAGCAGATTGTAACATAGCAATCAAGGAATTTGAAAAACTGTCAAAATGTAAAGACCTGGAAATTGAAATAGAAAAAATGTGGAAATTGAAAACAAGAGTTGTGCCAGTGATAGTAGGTGCACTTGGAATGATAAAAAATGGAACAAAACAACCCATTGAAAGAATCCCCAGCTTAAGAGATATACAAAAAATTGTCTTATTAAGTACAGCCCACACACTAAGGAAAACTTTATCTATGTAATGCTAGGGATGATAGGGAAGATAGAAAAACATGAAATGGGGTCATAACAACACGCCACGACCTGCCTTAGGTCTCCCCGCAGACTTGGTTGGTAGTGAGACCAAAGCAGAAATCGAAATATGATGAAAAATGACATAATAATAATAATAATAATAATAATAATAATAATAATAATAATAATAATAATAACGCGATAGTTAGAGGGGCTAGAGGGTTACCCAGAGTTCTTAAGAACAGGAACTACAGATGAGGACTTCCAACAAGCAGGAAACAGTGAGACAATAGTTATAGAGTTATAGATAGGAAAAGGCTCAGGGGCACATTTCTTCCATCACCACTTCTTGCCTTATGGGAGTCAAATTTAGAAATTATGTCCGAGACCAGAGACGGGGTTATTACTCAGTTGAGCCTCTGTTTTAGGTGGGAAATTGAGTGTTGGAACTCTAGACGAGTCAAATCTTGAGTTGCAAGAGATGTTGCGAGCAAAACTTTTAACCTTGGCTGCTTCAGATGTGAAGACTTCGCATCGATTGAATAAAGAGGTTTTTTATAATCTTTTCATCCCAAGCAAGACAGAAACTGCCACTGGCGCACAGCGGGTTACATAAGAGGTGAGTGTTGAGAAAGAGGAACAAGTTACGTGGGTGTCAGAATGAGTACTAGAAGAATGAGAATACAGGTGTGAAAAAGGCTGCATGAGGGTAGAGTGGAAAGAAAGAAGAACATGGTATAAGGGTTGTCAGGGATGTGAGTCAAGAAGATAAGAGGTGACAATTTAAATTCTTGGAGATTGTAACTATCAAGGAAGCAAGCATACGGAAAAACATTCTACAGGCGAGAAGTGCGAGCAAAGAAGCTGCCAAAGTAGAAGTAGAGGTTACATTTGATTAGTTTCATTGTAAAAGAGTGAGACCTCGCCACTAGTCAAAAAACATTACGTCTGTGAGAAAGTGACTGGAGTTGAGTTATCAGGTCGGGATCAGTTACATTGCAGATTCTTCGATGGATTTGGTCAAGAAGCCCGAGATGAATAGCTGGGGCACCCGACCAGATGTGATAGTATTATTTAATGCACGGTTTGCTGTTGTTCCGCAAACTCTTGCAGAGCCGCCAATAATCTTTGGAACCGAACTTGCAAGATGCTATACGATAGCAAACAAAACCTTAGCACCATTTACGTGATACGTGCACTCTTCCTCAGCAAGCTACGTGACACTTTCACTTTTCCTCACAAAGCCTTATACTTTCCTCCTCACTTTCTCATTTTTACACATACATGAAATTAAATCACATTTCTGTTCATCTTAACAAACAACTACAAACAAGGAACTTTACCACTCGTACACGCTAAGAAAAATGTAATGTTTTTCTATATTTCTGAGGTGAGCTATTGTAATCATTTATATCCTCTTTCGTATGTCTCACTATCAGTTATCTCCCTTGAACTCTCTAAGGTTTTGTTTACCTCTGCTGTAGCCAGGTATTGAACTCACAACTCTTTGGATCAAGTTATAATATTCAACCATCGCTTTTATCCATTGTGCCCTTGAGGCTATAAGTTTTTGACGGAATAAAGAGTTCAGCTCGAAATTCTAATTACTTGAAGAGAAGGTCGGAGAGTACAATGGCCGAAACGTCATGCATGAATATGGCAACGAAGATGAGGACAACAGCCCAAACAATAGTCTAAATGAGAAAAATTTAGTTGTAAAGACACAAAAATAAAAATACTTATATTTTTATATTTAAAAATATTTCTCTCCTTTTTCTTTGTTGTGAGTTTATTCAAATCCGCAACAGATGCTTCTCCGATTGCAACAATCTTTTAAGTTAACAGCTTCAATTTCAAATCTACGGATAAAAATAAAATTATCAACTATTCTACATGTCCTCATCATCTGCACTTACTTCCTCCTGCTCTGCCTATGCAACAAGCTCATTCAGTAACTCTCTACTTTTAAGTACTCTTGAGCTTTGCATTCAGCGGACATTGAAAAAAAAAACATCAAGTTGTGCTCGAATTTTGTACAAATAAGTTGTGTCGTCTGTACAAAATCTTAAGATTGCAACAGTTATCTCCCTTGCATTACTGAAATTTTATCACGCAGTTGATAGAATTTAATGAAAAAAAAAGAATATATATATGTTTACAAAAAATAAAGTCTATTTTTCCTGTTTCTGATTTAAAGATATTGATAAGCCACATAATTTTAATATTCGCATAAATCAGTTAAAGCATACGATGACAGGAAGAAACTTATCTGCTGAGTAAAAAATATATAACATTCTCTGTAAATATGTACAAAAGAAGACTGAATTAGCTGACATTAACAAACTTTTTGATAAAATCTTCAGATAGTGATAATACTTTATAATTCTATTTATATTATAAAAAAAAGAAATTAACAAAATTAAATTTTTAAACCCCTAGGAAAAGTTCTTCATCTTTTTAATGGGTTTCGTGAAATTAAAATGTTCTAAAAATATAACAGTATAAGGGAGGTAACTCCTGAATTTTGCCTAATCTTTTTACTTAATCTAAAAGTTACACACCGAGATTTGAGAAATATATTCTTATTGAGGTTTCATAAAAATATTATTGAGGTTTCATAAAAATACCAAAATAACAATTTTAGCATTGTTTTTTTTACTGACATTTCAGTAAGAAAGAGAAAAATGTAACATTCTGACTTCTATCAACACCATCTATCACAATGGTATTGCTTCTATGATGTTTGCTGGCCAGCTTTTGTAAATTACTAAATATATTATAAAAATCCAAACAGTAAGGATTAGTAAGGATGCAAAATCAAATCTCAAAGGAAACTTATTCTTTATCAAACCGGAATGTGAAATCAAGCAAAGTGTTGTGATAAATCAGTGAGGGATCAATAATAGTAAAAATATAAAAATATACTTTAATTTAATATTATTAATAATTAAAAATATTTTTTTTCTGAATTAAATATTGTCATCATGTTTTTCTTGTATATTTTTGTTGAAGTTAAAATTCATTGCACATTTTATTTCACCAAATCGACATTTAATAAAAATTAAATGATACATTCTATATCTTATGTTTTTATATAATTGAATACTGCCTGAGTGTTTCTTTAATATATTTTTTTTTTTTTTATAAGCGTTTCACCCCGAGCAAGGCATGTCACTGCCACTACTGCGCAGGGGGCTACGTAGAGTGGAGAAAGGCTGATTAAATATAGGAAATGTCAGAGGGTGGGTGATAGGTGGGTAAGGATACTGAGAATGAGGGTTGGTAGATGAGAGTGTTCTGAGAATAATTGGGAGTTAGTGTGATAGGAGGTGTCTATTGACCCTACATTTAAACACCTGGAGATTGTAACTGTCGGGAAAGCAGACTTGTGGAAGGGAGTTCCACAGGCGGGAAGCGCAAGAAAAGAAGCTGTTGGAGTAGAATTTACGGTTACATCTTATTCTGCTATAAAACTGTAAAAAACTTTTCAAAAGATAGAAGGAAAAAGCAGTCACCGAATAGCAGACACAGTTCGTAAATTTGTAATGCGGTTCTATGATGTCACACCACATGAGAGACTGAAATGTTAACAGAACCACATGTCTAGATTCAATGTAATGTGTTGTGACCAGATTAAAAAGTGATTTTATTGAATGTATGTTGTTTTGATTTAATGTATCATTGTATAGCATGTTTTATGCCAACACAAGATAAAATCATCTTTGATAGTGGATGTCTTTATGTTAATGTCCCTATAACCTCTTTGAAGATGGCTCATGTGAGCCGAAAGCTTAGAACCAGCATAATAAAAAATATCCAAATGTTGGACAATTTTTATCTTTATTTTTACCTGAAATTAAAGTCAAAATACGATGTTTAGAACGGCTTATGATTAAACATAATAGACATTCATTGTTTGTTATATTTAACAATATATGTTTAGAAAACAAAATATATATATATACACAAATAAATACACAATGGTCTTTATTATAATAGAGAGGATATATATATATATATATATATATATATATTCTTCACTACTCAATGACATAATTATTGCAGAAAAATAAAATAATAAGGTACTGTTAAAAAGCAAACATGCATCAAGTGCTTTCATAACTGGTAGTGAAGGAATGAACTGAGTGAGCTGATGCTGCCTCACTATTGCCTTTCTCTCCATGAGCATGACAGGAGCAATATATATATATATATATATATACAACAGTCTTTATTATAATGGAGAGGATAATACAAAATAATAAATAAATGGTTGAATTAGAGTGATGCTCCTTAAACTTGATGCAAAAGTTATTAACATATTTTGACAAAAATTTTTATTTATATAAATTCATGTCATCCATATTCAGTTACCAATGTATCTTCTCAAGCTTTCTAAAACATTACCCCATCTTTCAGTTTGTGGGGATTTAATGCCATATACATACAAAAAAGTAGGTTCACTTGAACAAGTTGTTAAAATAACGACACAGAATAAGGTTTGTAGACTTTAGTGCTCTGTGAATTTCTCTTATTAGAGGCTGTGGAGATTACTCTCAGCATGTCTGCCAAGACATTCCTTATATCATTCAGTTCAAGATTATAAAAGAATGAGTATAAAATTTTCTTTACACTATTTACATTATTTGAACTGTTGTCCTCATCTTTGTTGTCATATTCACGTTTCGGCCGTTGTATGCTCCAAAGTTCTCTAAGTAATTGTAATTTTGAACTGAATCCCTTATTTCATTCACAAGGGTAGGTTGTTCTAGTTCCATGAGTCATACCTTTTCTAGATGTCTAAGTATCAGTTATCTCCCTATAACATAACTCTACCCAGGTTTTTGTTCACCTCTACTGTAGCCAGGTATTGAACTTAACACCCTTTGAGTCAAGTCACTGGATCCATTTAATGTGCTATTCACTTGGATAATATTAGTTGCGAGTTTGATACCTGGCACTCCCTGACAAACTGACTAGTTAATTGCAAACAAAACCATATGGACATATCTTTCTCATACACTCTTTTTTCTATAAAAATATATGTATAAAATTCTTCCTTGTGTTAAATCCATTTCTTCTGAAAATGTTGGATTCATTTATTTAGAAACTTCTTAACCTGTTTGTCACAATTCTTAAGCAACCACATTCCTTACAAAGTAGCACCACCTCCTACAATCTAGTAACCAACAGCAACCTTATTCAATACAAATTGTAGCATGATTCATTACAAAACATTTTATCATTCCATAGGTGTAACTTCGGATTTGCAAAAATATATTAAAGTAACCTTCCCTTGAGATGTGTGTGATTTTCTATCCATTAAATTAGTAGGCGAAAACAAAAGGGGATATTTATTAATGTTCCAGCCAGGAAGATGTCAGAATTAGGGGCTTAATTTCAGTCAATGAACAGACTTCTTGTATTTATTGTTTACTACACCATCAAAATAAAGAACATAACCCATTTCCTTTTTTTGGTTGCTTCTCTTTAAGTATAACTTATTCAACCCATTTTTGCAATTCATTTTAATGCCAATAAACTAAAATATATTTAAACATTCTGGCCCAGCGGCGGACTGAGAGTGTTATTGGCTCTCAGGTAGAAAATACAATGGGCCCGCTCCTCTCCAACTCTTTACAGTTAAATGCCATATGTAGAGGCTGTGCAGCAGGTGAACTGTGCATATTGGCATAACTAAGTAAGGGCTTTAGTTTAAGATATATATATGTTTATATGCATAAAAAAATTTGAAAACTTCAAGGTCATGAAGATGTTCATGGACACATGTTAATAGTAAGAACAAAGCGTAATGACATGTCAAACAAAATTTCCATTTAATTACTACGAATTAACATGTAAATAATATACTAAATTATAAAATTCATAATAATATATATTAAAAACAGATATTGAAATATTTTAACAGTATTAAAAATACACTTTTTAAAATAAATTTTTACATTTTAACGTACCCTAATATATGATGTACTATGCTTTACAATAATACTGAGCCAAAAGTTTCAAATATTAACGTTTACAGATTACAGTAACAGCATTGTACTCATTTCAGCAGAGAATTCTGCTATTTTATCAATAATTTTGTCTTTGTTTGGTTTGATTTTCATTGCAATATCTTTTTCAGTAGCAATTAGCATAAGGGACTCCAAGTTATTCTGGGTGAGTAAAGACCTCAGCCTTGTTTTGAACGGTCTTAGTTTAGAAAAACCTCTTTCACACATGCACTGTGTGATGCTTAGTGTTACAATGAATTTATATGCTGCATATAAATTTTCATATGCAGTTGCACACAGCCTGTACTCTGATAACAACTTGAAAGCACATGACAAACAATTCTTACATGTTGTCTTAGCAGATGATTCAGCAACTTCTGTATACTTCCCCTCTGACTCCAATCTGTCTTAATCATTTTCATTGTCATTCATATTCTCTAACAGTCCCTTCTTCAGGTCTTTGTAGCTCAATGCAAATGAAATCAATTCATCCTGTAGTGCAAC
The DNA here is from genome assembly GCA_037127315.1 of Ascarosepion bandense. Taxonomy (NCBI): domain Eukaryota; kingdom Metazoa; phylum Mollusca; class Cephalopoda; order Sepiida; family Sepiidae; genus Ascarosepion; species Ascarosepion bandense. The sequence goes on along the minus strand of JBBBDQ010000824.1, from coordinate 11,948 downwards.
TCTGTCAATTTCTGATACTGCATTAGCAATCAAACTTAGCTGCACATTTTGTGGAGATGCCAAGATTTCAGAAAACCTGTTTGGGTCAAAGCAGGAAATCTGCTTATAGAGTTTTTCATGAGATGAAAATCTAGCTCATATGCTGAAGAACACGGCATCACTTACTGCATTACGGTATGAAACTTATCTGTGATACCTTCTGGTATGAGCAACTAGATCTGATGGTTGAAATTGAGAAGCTCTTAAAGACAGAAATGTTCACTTCTTCTAATTTACAATTTGCATGAACAATAAAATTAAATGCTGTTTCAAAAATGCTACTAAAATCTCTTGAGATTTTTTCAACATTTTCAGTGGCTTTGTTAATCATGCACCAAGTTTGCATGATACCCAGGCCTGATGTCTGCAGATAATCTGACACTGGTGTTGTAATATAAAATATTTGGATGAATGCAAATGTCATTAAGTTGGTTTCAAATTTTTGTGAGTTTTCACTCAATTTCTGTGCTTTATAGTGAACTGATCCTTTGAAATCAGTTGACTCACTTACTTGCTGAAGGATGATCAGAAGGTCTGAATAGAATTCTGATGACTGATCTGTGTAGCTGCCAAACAATTTTCAAAGTGCTCTACCTCTACTTGACCATCTAGTTTGACCAATGCACTCTATAGTCTTAGGCATTTCTTATTTTCTGGTTTTGTCTGCATATGCTCTTCCCAGACCTTCATCCTTCTGTAGGAATCATTGAAAAATGAGGCTCAGTAAGCAGACCAAAAAGACTAACTGCTGCAACACATACACTACTTGCATCACTGATCACCAGATTCAGAACATGAGCATAGCACCAAGTATAGATGTGACTTGGGCAAGCCGCTTTCACAAGTGCCTGATGACCAGAGTAAACACCACTCATATTGGCTGCTCTATCAAATGAATCTTTAATACACTGTTCTATCTCTGTAAGTGAATTTCGTAGCAGGGTGTGCAAGCATTTTCCACTTGAATTATCCAAATTTACCAAGCAAACTAGTCTTTCCGTAGCTCTGTCCCTTACAACATATCTGTTATAACTGAAGGGCCATAGAAAGATAACACAAACTTGAACATAAGGTTGAATAGTATATTCTCGAGAAAATGTAGTACAAAGGTAAACATGGACTGGAGAGTACTTTCTCCCGCAGGCATTCTGACTCACTCATTCACTCACTCTGTGGCTACTACTCAGTGACTCTTTACTCAGAGTTGGTAGCCATATTATAAAGGTGTGGATAAGTCCATTTGTTGGTAGGTCCCCACAATATACCCCTCCCAAGCATTTTACTCTGTAAAAGGGTTTATTATTTTCCTGAAATTTAATACCTTTTCTTTTTGGGATTGATTATTAAAGGCTCTGTAAATTTCCTCTTTCTCCCCGACCTTCGTTGTTTGGGCATATGTTGCAGGGGCTCAAGGTCAAATGTGTCGTAAATGATCTCGATGGGTTCTTCCACTTCATCCTGCATGCTGTTAGAATCCATTTCATGTTGTTTTTTAATTTAATTAATGTGTCTTTTGTGGGTATGTCTTGTTCCCTGTATTATATACACCATCTCGCTGATCCTTCTAGTGATCGTGCCTTCCTCCCAGTACGGCATATTCTTCTAAAGAAGATTTTCTGACCTGGAAGAAATTGTTTTTTTGGTACTTTTTCGGTTTTACGTATTTTTGACTAGTTATGAATTAATTTGTCAAATACGGATCTCACCTTTCTGGCAAACATGGTTTCTGCTGGTAAGCCAGTTGATGGTGTATTCAGGTTCGGAGTTATGCAATAAACTTGTAAAAACTGCTGTAATGCTATGTTGGTAGGAGTTCTTTGAGCTTTTTAAATGCTCTTTTAAGCATGTTCACAAACCTCTCTGCTTGTCCATTTGATCTGTTGAAGTGAGTCAGAAATAGTTCTGATGTTAATATAATTTTTATTTTTCAAAAGCTGACTGACACTCAGTTGTCCAGTTCCAAATTTTCTCATTTTTTAACAATTCATTCAGTGGAGCGCATAGCTTGTGCATGTTTTTTATGAATACTTGGTAATAGTTGGCAAGTCCAAGAAAACTTTATAGCTTGACATTTTTTTGAGAAGGCATATTTTTGATAGCTTCTGCTCGCTGTGGATCAGGCCATCTTCCCTTCTTGTCAATGATATGCCCGAGATACCTTATTTCATTCATATAAAAATCACATTTTGATTCTTTTATCTTGAGCCCGAAATCCTGAATTCTCTAAAAGCCTTGTGGATCTGTTTGCGATGTTCCTTGGTAGATTTGTTTGCTATTACAATGTCATCCAGGTAGGCACACATGAAATCAAGACCGTCCAACATGGTATTCATGACCTGCTGAAATATTGCAGGTGCAACCTTGACCCCGAATGCCAATCTATCAAACTTGTATAAATCCCTGTGGGTATTGATACATAGAGGTTTTGTGCACTTCTCCTCAACAGGGATTTGAAGGAATGCATCGCTAAATCCAATTTGGAGAATATTTCCCCACCATTCAGTTTATTAAATGCCTCCTCCGGTGTGGGGAGGGGATAATGGTAATCTTTTAGAGCCACATTGAGGCCTGTTGAGAAATCCGCACAGACGTGAATTTGTTTGGACTTTTTTCTTCCATATACAGTGGGAGCAGCCCATTCGCTAAAACTCACTTTAGAAATTATACCGGCATTTTCTAATTAGTCTAATTCTTCATTTATTTTTTCTACTGATGCAAATGGGACATTTTCTTTTCTTTTGAAAATAGCTTGAACATTTTCTTTCAGCTCGAATCTGGCTTTTGTCTTAGTACATTTTCCTAGCCCTACTGAGAAAACTTTGGGAAATTTTTCTTTTAATTTGTCTTTCAGGTCTTGGGCATCTGTTGTCATATACTTCACCTTTTGGCAAAAATTGTTGATTGGTTGGTCCCACAACTTTAACCACTCCATCTAATCAGTTCCAAATAAATTCTCAGAGTTTTTATGGATGAAAGCTTTTAGTTTCTCTGTGATGCCATTTAGTGTTAAAGGTAGTGTTAGCTCACCTTCAAATTTGATTTTGTCTCCTGTTACTGCACAAGCTGTTTTGTTTGCCAAAATCTAGTTACAGTTTAACTGTTTTGTTTAGAATGTTGACTACGACGTATTTTTGTAGATTCTTACCTATTTTTTCATTTGATCTAGTTTGTCTGACTCTCTTTCTGTTGTTCCTTTTGTTTCGACAGTGCACCCCTTTGTGGTCAATTTTGCCACAGTTATGTTATATCTTGTTTCAATAGAAGCAGTCTGTCACCCAATCTTGTCCACCACAACGCCCGCACGAGCTTGTGGGTAATTTTTGTTTCTGAAAGGGTTGTCTACTTTTAGATTGTGCATAAGCATATTCTTTGCTTTCTCTACCTTTCACAGGGGAGTAATTTTTTGGCTTGTACTTAATTCTTCTAACATACGATATGCCTGATTCTTCAATGTTTTTGGAATGGCTTTTAACACTGATTACTCACTGGCAATCTTCAGCCAGTTTTTGCAGTGTGAGACCTGGTTCACTTTCTAGTCTTGATAGAACTCTCTGTCTTATCTCCAAGTTTTTTGTGGAGACTAAGCCTTGGGCAAATATTAAGCATTTGAAATTATTTGCTGACAATTCTGCCAATCAAAAATTGTTACTGTGCTTATTTACAATGAAAACAAATGTAAGATAATCCTCATCATCTCGTTTTGGTAAGTTAAAACACTTCCATCTTTTGTGGAATAGTGCTGTATTTGGGCTAAATAACTCAGACAAAAGTTTTATTACTTCATCGAACCCTAATTCACTTGTTTTCTTTGGAAAAATGTAATCAACAAACTTACTATGTTCCGTTGTTCTCAACTTTCTCAAAAGTAGGTGAACTTTTTTAGCGTTCAACCAATCCTCACCGTCTACAGTAAAGAGATCTTCATATCTTCTAAAGAAAGCTTCAAATGTTTTATCTTCATCAGGAAGATAATTGAATGTCTCCATAGAATTCCAAATTGTGTTGTGAGAAAAAGCAGTGTTGTTTTCACTAAATTCCTTTTTACTTAATGTTTTTAGAAGTAATTCTTCTTGTTGTTTTTGGAATTCAAGGAAAAGCTGTTGTTGCTCTCTCTGCTGTTGTTGTTCTTCTTTTTGCTATAGGTGCAATTTTTCTCCCAGCATTTGTTGCTGCTGTAGTATATGTTCCTCAGTTGTCTGTTGATGATCAAGTTGTGCCTTCAACATCGGAAAAATGATTGCTGTAAAGTCCTCCATAATGTCTTCAAATACATTTTTCATAAAAAAAAAAAACAGAATTTAGACAATTTTTTCTTCTTTAAGTGGGGGAAAGAAAATGAAAAGTAATTCCTTTCCTTAATATTTCTCAGCTCTGGCTGGTGATAACTAATACACTCTGGGTGCTTCTCATTTTTTTTTTCTTTTTTTTTTTCTAAGAAAGAGAAAAAAAAATTGCATAAACTACCATGCTGCAAAACAGAAAAGATATTTTTTTTTCCATTTTTTTTTGTGTAGTTGAGGGAAGTGAAGAACAATGAAATGCTTTTGATTATAGCAATAAAGGGGAAGAAAATAAAATCTTGCTTAGTTTTCACTAGTAAGTATTTTTGAGTTGTTGGTTTAAAAAATGGATTGAGTTATTATTTCTTTCTATGCTTTTCCCTTCTTTCAAATATATTCGACATCTGAATCTGTCTTTTTTTTTCGTATTTATGTTGCCTGTTTATTTTATTTTTTTATAGTTATCAGTTGTGTTATTACCATACAACTGTTGTAGGCGTAACTTTTTTTTTGGTGAAAATATGATATTTCCATTGTCTGTAAATTTTCTATAATTTGTACAATTCCTTAGTCAGATGTTGAGTGTGTTACAAGCACCTGATGTAAGGATTTCTCTTTGGTTTGTACTTCCTTGTCGCCAGACTTGAGGTTAACACACTGGGATCTTTAGACGTCATTAGTGTTATTGCGTAACCTTTTTTGTTGAATTTCTAGGTAAAGGTTTCTCTTTGTAGTTCGAATTTTCTTCGTCGCCAGCGTTATGGTGTAATCTTTTCTGTGGAATATTTTAGGTAGAAGTTTCTCTTTGTGGTTCGAATCATGGATCATCTGCATGTTTTGACTTTTCTTGGGAGCATACATCAGACAAAACGAGCAATGCAAAGTCTTGTTTTCTTCATTGTATGCCACCCACTTTCCGTTAATGTTCATGCCCTGAATGGCTTGTCAGTCATATGCAACAGCACTATTGAATGATATATTACTTACAGGCTGGTTTGGATGAAATTTCCAGAACATCTCCTGTGAAATAGAGGCATTATGGCTGGTATCCATCTGGTTTAAAAAAATATGCACTTTTTGCAGATGTAATGTGTGTACTGGTTGTCATGGAATCAAGCCTTGAAACCTTAGCTGGTGGCCCATCAAATTTGGTTTCATCTGGCTGAGAGAAATCAAGGGGTTCAGCAGAATGAGGAGTAATTTCAGATTCAGAAGGTACTTATGCAGCTGTTGATTGTCTTGCAAGCCAAAGTCAGCTGCATCTATTTTATGTATTGTCTTCCTTATCTTGGATATTGTTTCCTTGTCTCTTTTGAGCACCACTTTTATGCTTGTAGTCAGACATCATTTAGCTACCTGGTAAAGATAAAAAGAATAATCTTTGTTTAATATAAATACACTAATCCATATTACTATAATTACTAATCCATGTATATATTATATACTACACTATTACTAATCCATGTATATAAGCCTATAGAAGCAGTAACATATAATGCATATATATGAGACCAGGGCCGTAGCTGATGCTAAAAAAAAACATCAGGCACAGAGAAAGTTGCCTGGATTTATTATTTATTGCCTGGATTACCAAGACCTATCAGTGTTATCCACTTTCAGAAACTATGAACGTTTGCGGATTATTCTTTTGTTTCGATGGAAATTATGCATAGATTTCATGGCACTCATTTACATCTGCACCCAGGGGCATGGATCATTTGCTTAATGAGAAGAAGATAGACTTTTTGGGACACTTCATTGTGAAATTGTGGTAAGTTAATTAAATTTGGAATTTTTACAAATTCATATCATATAAAGGTAATTTTTTTATTATCACATTTTTGTTCATTAATGATTAACTGACAAAATGATGGCATTTTATCGCCTTTGGATTGATTTTTTTTAAATTTTATTTACTTGCTTTCTTTTCACAAGTTAATTAATAATAATAAAAAATATCGGCTAAATTTGAAAGTTGAGTGTTTTGTAAATTTACATTTTTAATTTATAATTTTGAGTATTTATAAATGAAAGTTCTATTTATTTATTTATTTTTAAGTTTATTCTCTTTTATTCAAAGTGTATGGATCAAGAAGTAATAGTTTTCACTTTAACTTTTTTCTAAACATTTAGAAAAAAACAGCCTTCCAAAACACAGTGATCATACCTAAAGGTTTTGATTAAATATGTAAAAAATGTCTTGAGCAAGAGCAGAGAAACTGCACATTGCACAAATCCAATCAACTGAGATTATGTCAATGGTTTCAGAAGAATCTGGTAAGATACATATATATCTGGCACTGGTATAAATTGACGGTTAAGCTCTTTGTCAATTTGAAAACAATATTGGATTTAAAAAACAAAAAAATATTCTGCTTGAATTTGCATTAAAGCGCTTTATTGAAATTTTAAAAACTTTGATTTAAGAAATCATATAATGCAAATTTAGATTTACTATAAATCTTCAATATTTTTATTAAATTAGCATAATTATAGATATAAACAAAATAATCAATATAGTCAATATTTTAACTTTTCAAAATGCTTGGCAACAGACAGGAGTTAGAAAAAAGGTGTCCTTTCTTTGCAAATTCTAACTATCATATGAAGATTTTAGTGGCTTTTAGGAGTGCCAGAGATAAGAGCAGGAGGACTGAATGACCTCCCCTTCAGATTGTTCACCAAGACTTGACCGGTACTACAAACTACAGAGGCACCAGGTTTATAATCATCTATGGAAGGTTAAAATGATTTATAGCGTCTTCTCTTCAACCAGGCAAAGCATGCAGCAAAATCAAAAGGAGTCTGCTACAGCCATATATGAGACACACACACACACACACACACACACACACACACACACACACACACACACACATACACACACACACTATGATGTGCAGCTGAGTGACCCGAGTCAGACTGCATGTATTGGAGCGTATAACAAGGATATCCTTGATAATTTTATTGGCAGCCAGGTAGGCCATCTTGCAGTGCCGGGTCTTCAGGCATGGTTCGATTGACTGATGGCTCAGTCTGCCCGTTCTGGCCCAACCCAGTGATCCACCCTTCCTAGCAATAGATGCAGTTATAGATTTGATATAGTCTTTCCACTTCAGGTCGGTTGAGAGAGTGAGACAAAGGAGTAACAGTATCTTGCTTTCCAGTATACTAGCATCATCCATTCTGATGACAGGTAGGAAAGTTTCTCTCTGGTGATTAAAGGATAGCAGCTTCATTTCAGAGGAATTAAATTTTTCAAGTCATTTCCTACCCCAGTCCATCAGAGATTGGGGGTCCTTTTGAGGAGCAGCAACCAGGTTTACTTTGTCAAACTTGACAAATTTACTATTGAGACAGGAGTAAATGATGATATTATCTGCATAAATGCCTACATATAAATAGAATTTTCTAGATCAACTTTCTTTGACATATTTTTATAAAGCAGTTATTGTTGAGTCAGATGTATTGCTGGTATTTTTTTTTTTTTTCAAAAAATGTATTGCTGGTAATATTTTATTTTCCTTCAAAAATGTATTGCTGGAATTTTTACTATAAAAGTTCAATTTTATACTTTCATGGTCTTTTGACTCCAGTTTGGGGGTTAACTATTTGCCCATAGCTGGGACCCTAACAGGTGCAACACACCGTGTCAGGATGGACCTGGGAACAAGAGCAATTAAGAAGTAGTTCCATGCTTCTCACAACCTCCTTGCTGCCAGATGTAGTTTATTGTCATACCCAGGAACACTTTTATAGATGTGGATAGTAGTGATGCGATATAAGGGCATTTTGTCAGTAAGTCTTTGTTAATATAAATTTGATTCAGTATAGACTAGAAATGTTTTTGCAATTTTTTAGTTAACTTTCCTTGTTAATGTACAAGGGGATACATGTCTAAGGTCAATGAGTGTAATAAAAGTATGGCGATTTCACTATTTTTATTCCATTTTAAAAGAAAATTGCTAATTTCAATTAACCTTTAAAATCTGAGAAGGTAATCAAGATTTTACATCCAACTGATCTGGTTTCTTCTTTCATGTGCTGAATTATTCAATAAGGCAAACAACTCAACCAATACTACTTACTAAAAAGTACCATCCAAATTCAATAAAATATTTAATTTTCTTTGATGTTCAAGGCCACTAATTTCCCACAGATATTTCAAACAATATATATTCATGCTTGTCAGTCTTATTATCTTCAAATACAAAGATATTACAGCAAAAAAATATTACTCAAAGAATATACATGCATACATATTTACAGGAACATGCATACCTGACTGTGTTTTCTTGTGTGTAATACAAGGAAGATGTGTATTGTGGTACAGTGGATATTGGCTCGGAACGAGAAACCGGGTAGCCAAGTTCGAATTCCAGTTGAATCCATTGTATTCACTTATGCGCAAATACCCTTGGGAAAGGTATTAATCCGTCTCTTCCTTCCAGTTATGGGTTAAATAGCAGGACAGATTGGGTTTTATAGTCTTGGTCGGCAACCAGTCTACCGCAGAAATCAATGGCAACCTACTGCAGGATAATCTTCTGCCCAGTCAGTCATGTATCTTTCAAGACATGATCACTCAAGTGTGTATCATGTATGCCACTTAACTGACTGAATACAAGGAAGTTTGAATGAATGAAAATTAAAGGCAAAGGGTGTGGAATCATATTATAAACAGGTACAAGTTTTCAGATGTTTTTACATAGTTTAAAAACCTCTTAAAAATACACTCAAATAAAGTTTATTTACATTACTTATAATCGGACTACTGTTCTCATCTTTGTTCCAGTTATCACAACTTTTCAGCTGTTGTTGTGCCATACAGCTTTCCTTAGGTGTATTTGATCTAAGTAATCAACCTACAGAAAATTCTGAACTGAACTACCTATTTAATTAATGGTAGTACAGGGTTGATGATAGCAATTTTTCAATTGTAGCAGCAGCAGTCAAAACATGAGCAGCAGCAGCATTCAAAACATGGGCAGCAGCAGCATTCAAAACATGAGCAGCAGCAGCATTCAAAACATGGGCAGCAGCAGCAGCAGTTGCAACCTAATCAGTAGCCAGGTTATGTTGAAGGCCTAAAGTTTACTACAGCAAATTCTCCTATGGAGCAATGGCCTACTGGCTTGTAAATTTGGGGACATTGGTTGTGAGTTCAATCACTGAATTGAGCAGGGTGTACTTAAACTAAGTGAAAATGAGCAAGCAATAACTGAACAGTACTAAATAAAATAAGAACTAGATGATATTCCGAGACATAAACAGTGGAAGGAGAATCATCTACCCCAGTATGTTAAATAAAGTGTTCAGTTCAGAATTCCTTGTAGGTTATCCAGATCAATATAGACCTGAGGAAGACACAATGGCCAAAACATTATGGTAACAGCAACAATGATGAGTATAATTGTCCATACATGAAGAGTGTAAATAATGATAACTTCTCATGTCAGCAATTCAGACAAAAAAGGTAAAGTTGTTAATATTTTTTCTTGTTATTTTTTAAGTTTTCTCCCTTTATTCATAATGAAAGATAATATTTTTTTAATTTCATTTTATTAATATATAAAAATATCATAAAATCATATCAAACAGAAAAGTCTGATAGATTAACACCATAAAATATATTACCAGGTACATCTAGTTAGTACCTTTCCTCCAAAATTTGAAAATAAGCTTTGAAATGGAAATTAGAAGAAACATGCAATGGATAAACATCTGATTCATTTCTATTCTTTAATATCCTGAAAAACTAACTATTTTAGTGAAATATATGTGCAACATTGAGATTTTAATGTATAATATGGTACAACTATTCAAAACAATTTGCAAATGAATGGCTGTACAACGAGGTTGTATTATACTTAAGGAAGTAATTTATTTCCTGTTTTTAGCTTCAGAGATTGTCATCTTATATTCAAGTTGTATTATACTTAAGAAAATACAGCAGTATGAAAAAAGGATATATGAATATTTATATTATTTCAAACATTATTACAGTGGACACTTCATATTTGAAACAGATGCCCTGTTTTTATTTATTGAATGATGCATAAGTCTATCAATTTGCACATTCAAGAAATCTAAATAATGAAAAATGTGTTCTCCAACAGGGATCAAAACTGTGTCTCCCTTTGTAGGGGAAACCACCATTTGATCCAGTGTGCTTTACCACTTGGCCATGAAAAACATCACAGTAAATAATGCTCTGTTTTCATTTTTTAAGGAAAGCACATCCTCTTCACCCAGATCATTTTTCTCAAAAACCTATATCTTCTCAGTTTTATATCTGAAACATAAAAAAATCAATTTCTAAATAATTAATAGATTTTTTAATCCAATATTTTTATTTCTTCAAACATGATAGTGAACACATCATATTATGAATATATAAAAAGATTTTTTCTAGAATTTCTTATATCAACAAGGTGTTTAATGAATTAATATTTGTTTCATCAATAACAATTCAATATGTTTCTTCCTTTGTTTTCACCTTGTTCTACAAGTTGCATATAAAATCTATGAGTCCTAAGTAAAAAGGAATAGTCCATTCAACAATTCTTCTCTTTTTTTCTATGTGCCATCTCCTTTCAGGACATAGGTGATCATGGATCTCCATAATTACCTGTCCTTTGTAACTTGTAATAAATTTCAACTTTTTTTATCTTGCCTAAACTTTGTTCCACAATCCTTTTACTCAAACTTGTTTAAGTAGGTCATGCATTGATTTTTTCTGTCCCCCTCACCTTCAATCTGTTCTATGAGTATCAAATTTTCCAATCTTTCTTTACTCATTATGTGCCCTAGAAATTTTAACTATCTTTTCCTGATATTAAGTATATGTGCCATTTTTGTTTCCATTTCTTTAAATTTTTGCGTTGCTCACATGTTCAGTACATGATATTCTCAACATTCTTCTGTAAAACACCATACCTTTCATTAATAAAATTAGTTGACTGATTCAACACTGAAACAGAATGGTATAAAGAAACAAGAGGACATTATGTTATGTGAGCAATACAGCTATTATATACAAATACATAAATATGAGATAGAGTGTTAATAGATGGTATGAACAAATAAGTTGTCGATGTTGCAAAGTAAGTTATCATGTATTGAAAGTTATAAACAAGGAGAAATGCTAACAAAAGAAATTTCACAATGTTTTATTAGAGATGGCCATGTGTTTGAGCTGTGGTTAATGAGGAATGAGGACATCTGTATAGTCTGCCTACCACTCAGGAACTATATATATTTAAATATTAAATATTGATATTTAAATAGTGTCATATGACACTATATATTTAAGAACATCTCTCAATAAGTCCTGAGACCTGACATATAGATGGCACCACTAATAAAAATCTACATGATTTTTATAAAATACTAACCTTCAAATGGCACATCACAAAATTTGGGCTCAATTGAATTATTAGTTTATAAATTACAGTTATTTAAGTGAAGCTACTGTTGCAAATTTTCAAAACAATGGAAAAATCTGAAGTTCATGTGTTGATAAAGCATTGCTTTCTAATGGGAAAAATTACTGTTCAAACAAAGCAATGACTTGATAAGTGTTATTTGGACTCTGCTCCATCAGGAAAAACGGTTAAAGTGGTATGT